>CAJVPI010001137.1:0-16198 GCA_910592345.1 Paraglomus brasilianum
CCATTCGGAATGGACATAAATTCCAATCTGACATATGTCCATTCGGAATGGACGTAAATTCCCATCTGACATATGTCTATTCCGAATGGACATAAATTCCAAATGGACATACAACATATATTTGTTAAGGAATAGGATGCAGACGAGGACAAGGAATAGTTTGTTTATTTGTTTTGCATTTAGTGCAACAGATATTACAATACGAGAATCAATTTTTCTCAAAATTAATTCCATGTTTGAGTAATGTTCTTCCATTGGATAAGTTGTGTTTTCATCATATGATTTCCATTGCGTTTTTGTAGGATACATCAATTTTCCGCAATAGACACATGCTATACATGGGTGTTGATATAAAATTGTGTCAGTAAATAGTTTCTGTAATTTGCGAAAGCGGGTAGACGGTCGCTACAACTTCATTGCGTTGTTAGCTGTTGAAATAATTGGACGTTCTGCCATGGAGGTTTGGTTTTGTTCTTGATATTGTCGATGATATTGATCGAGTTGTCGTGTAGTATTCAACGTTTGTATGTTATTAGTTGTACATGAAATGGAAGGGCTTGGATTTGAAGGTTGGTAAGGGAAGAATCTATTTGTATGAAATGTGTGGAATACTGAGTGTGCTGGCATTTTTTTTATTAGCAAGATTTCAACAAATGGACAATGCAATTATTTTCGCCTTTTATAGCTTTATTTCTATTAGGTTACGTGTATTGTTATCTAAGTAGGCGCATATTTCTTAACCTTATACTTATTTGGAAATTTTAAAAATTTTAATACTACAATCGGACCAATCGGCGTTTCAAACGAAAGCCCATTTTATTTTTACGGTTCTGAATGTATACTACTATTGTACTGATACAGTATGTACGTATCATATATAAAAAACTGACAAAAAGAAAAACTAACTAAGTTTAGCTTTACTACAGTAATATGTTTGCAACATGAAATTAGATAGGTAAGCGTTCTGCCTTTTTACCATTTTTAGAGTAATGTTCTTATTTACTATTTGTTACTGGTTCTAATTGATACGATTTGTTTGTTAATATTCCGTCACATAGCCTTTATCTGCTCGTTTTTGTTTTTTACGCCTTTCGTCACTTTGTCCTGTATCGCCTGATGGCTCGTATATCGGAGTTTGTTCTTTGACTATAGAGGAACTGGTGGAGAATCGACGATTCTTGTTTTACTCCTTATTTGACGTTTTGTACTGATGATATGTTGTGTTTTTTTTTGTATTGTTCGTATGCGTCTGCTCGGTGTACTTCCAGTTTCCGCCCACGGGTTGCTGTAACTGATATTCGTCGTATTTCGTTCCAACAAATAAAAAATCTAAAACGTCGCAGTAGAGAACTACTTCACATATAATGAGTACCCCTGTGAATTGTATTATTGCGTGTTTTTTGAGCTACATTGATCGACCGACTGAACCTACGTCGTACTTGTGGTAGGGTGTGTTATCGTTATTTCATTAATGGGTCTTTCGTTTTTTCTTATGTATTCAAACACTGTTACGGTTAGTTTTAATTCGGCATTGGTAGACACTGACGGGCTTGTCACTTTTCCGATATATCTAGCGACCATGGGCATTCGCTTGGGTTGATCTGCGAGACAATATTATTAGATTAATGGAATTGTTGTTAAAGAGGTAGGTGAATTTTCCGTAGGTATATTTGTCCCACTTGCAGCGCTTCCCTATGTTATGTTCACCACTATTGCTATTGTCCATTTCGCCTTCGTTATCCGGAATAAAGTACGTAAATTGTATCTTTGTGGTTCGGTATAGTACACATGACTCAGTGCCATACCTTTCTGTATAGTGTACGTGCTAATAGTTTCTATAGACTCTTCGGCCGGCGATGTACAAGATAAGGGAAATTATAGACGTAAAGGGTATGAAGTAGGAAATAAGAAATAAAAGCATATAAAAGATTCAGCCTTCAATTTTTTTTCGACAACAGATTTGTAAATTATTAATATTAATACATACAAAAAATTTCAATCGTAATCTTGACTGTCGTTATTGTGGTTGGCAGTAAACAAATCCTTTTACAGGTAGTATGAATAGCTGATTGTTGTGGTACGCACAATATTTAAGAATCTCAAAAAATACTAGATTCATGTAAGACTAGTATGGTTTTCACAGATAGTGTGTATTTGTGAATTATTAATCTGAAATGGGCTAAATATTTGTCGCGCAAATGTTGTTTTTCTATTTTTAATTAAAAGAAAATAGATCTTGAATAAATTGCTGTGCGAATTTGGCGTAGATTCATTCATTTGTGCCACTACACTTGACTATTCGTGATTATTATCGCACTTTTCAAAATTATAGAAACCCCCGACATTTTGTACACACACAGTCACTTGACTGCGAAAATTCAACTAAGTCTCTATAAACTTCTGCGATTATTCGCCGGCACTCAACACTTTACAGCTTTTTCGGTTACTCTTTTGGTAAGTATGAGCAGTTCTAGTGCTAGCTTTTACAGAGAAGAGGTTTTCGATTACTGCCGATGACATTTGTTGGGCGTTACTGGACGAACGCTAACGAAAGTTGTTGTCATTTAGCTGCATTGACAATTTTATTGGGCACAACATGGTCAAGGGTATTAGTGAAGATTTACGTTGAAGAATAGTTTATCTTCATTCTGATGGCTTTTCTCGTAAACGGATTTGCTGTTAATTGTAGGTTAGTCGGGCCACAGTTTAAATGTTGGGGAATCCCTTCAAGGGATGCGTGAACGTAGAAAGATTCTCGATCGTAACGATATGGCATCGTTCGGAAAAGGTTTGTATGTTACAACTAAGTAAGAAATAGAAAATCTCACTAATAAAACTTTCTTATAGTTACATAAAGCTGTTATGGAAAGGAATGAATTGCTTCGTAATTCTTTTATCACTAAAATCATATTTACCCGAACAACTAATATTCCTTGATGGGAGCGCGAAGGATGTTATTCATAACTTTCTCTCTTTTACAATTACAACTTATTGTCTGTCTCACATAATAAACAAAAATAACGTAAAGCTGTATATATGTACTATATTTCCTGGTTCAATTTGTGCAGTCATGATTGAAGTATTTGCAGAACATGATAGATACTATTTTTTATTATACGATAATCTATGCATTCTGATTGGCCAATTAGTGTTTCCGAAAATTTTCGTTTGTGTATTAGTGTGTGTACTAGTACATGCTTTTGTAAATTAAGAACAATAATAATAAAGCTTCAGTACAGTAAAACTACAAGATGAACAATGCAGTAATGACACCAAAAATTAACATCAGTTTTTTATAATACAAAAATACTTAAGTTTTCTAGATTATTTTGTAAACCAATGTGTAATGATTTGCAATATGCTTTCCCTGCTTTCAAGGCATCTCTGTGCATTAGCATGTCCTTGTTCAGCAAGATTAAATTGAGCCCTGGTATCTCCTTGTTCAGCTGCTTTTTTATTCCATTCAAATTTAGCATAACATACACCAAGATTATATTGTGCTTTAGCATATCCTTGTTCAACTGCTTTTTGAAACCACTCAACTGCTTTTTGTTCATCTTTTTCTACTCCAGTTCCATTAGCATAACATATACCAAGATCAGATTGCGCATTGGCAAACCCTTGTTCAGCTGCTTTTTTAAACAATTCAACTGCTTTTTGTTCATCTTTTTCTACTCCAGTTCCATCCCTATAAAATTGACCAAGATTATATTGTGCATTGGCAAGCCCTTGTTCAACTGCTTTTTTATACCATTCAACTGCCTTTTTAGCATTTTTTTCTACTCCAGTTCCATTAGCATAACATATACCAAGATCATATTGTGCATTGGCATATCCTTGTTCAGCTGCTTTTTTAAACAATTCAACTGCTTTTTGTTCATCTTTTTCTATGACAGTTCCATTTTGATAGTAATAACCAAGATCAGATTGTGCATTGGCAAGCCCTTGTTCAGCTGCTTTTTTAAACAATTCAACTGCTTTTTGTTCATCTTTTTCTACTCCAGTTTCATTCCTATAAACTTGACCAAGATTATATTGTGCATTGGCAAACCCTTGTTCAGCTGCTTTTTTATACCATTCAACTGCCATTTTAGCATCTTTTTCTATTCCAGTTCCATTAGCATAACATACACCAAGATTAAATTGAGCATTGGCATCTCCTTGTTCAGCTGCTTTTTTATACCATTCAACTGCTTTTTGTTCATCTTTTTCTATTCCAGTTCCATTATAATATCCATTAGCAAGATTATATTGAGCACTGGCATCTCCTTGTTCAGCTGCTCTGTGATATAACTCACGTTGATCCCCTTTTTTCATTCCCCAAGTATAAGTGCACGAGTATTATTGTTATATATTAATATAGTGAAAAATAGTTTTCCGGGGTAGCAATAGTGTTGAATACGGTGAATATCGATACAAGAATTTCGCAAGGAAAAATGCGCAGTATCTGAAAGCTGTGTTACAGATACCCGAAAATCATTGTTAATGTCTGTTTTATAATACCATATTAGTGGAATAATCACCCGATAATAAATTCGCGCTTGACTATTTAATTCTAAAGAATTAGTCTATCCCGAATCTAATTGATATGTGTTTCCATTTATTAATTTAATGTTCGAACAATTCGATGTTAATCTATCCGGAGGACAATTTCTTATTTGGTTGATATCTGTTTGATATGTCAAGCCAGTGATATCAATATTGTTTAATCTTCTGCCTTTTTTGTCAAGGCTTAACTCTACATACAAGTCTTAATATAATAACCATTCATTATAAAATTTATTATTATAATCGTTATATTGATGTTGCAAGTCTTTCATTCCTAATAACATGGAACTATCTATTCTCAAACGCTCTGCTGTTGCAAATAATTCGGTATATTTTCTAATGCCATTTCATCTGACACTGATAGCGAATATATAGATCATTGTAGTGTTGTAGTTGCTGTTGCTGTTGACATTGTCTTCCTCAGCTGCTGCTTCAAACACCGCAACGATTACGTTATTATCAATTACACATTGCATGATTGACTATTACTATGATTCAATATTAGGATTGTACGACCTTTCTAATCATACGATTCTAGTCATACGATTTAATGATCTTATTGTGTAGAATTCTTCAGCAACGCTTCCCAGAAAGTGGCCTTGCTAATGCTAAAGCCTTTCTTGACGAGAATGCGCCCGAAGTAATGAAAAACAATCCTATTAATTATTGTGACGAGCGGGAGTATCCCAGATACCATACCGACTTATCGAGAATTCGAGGTATTACTTTTCTAATCTCTCCGCAGCAATCACCTGATGCATGATGAGGACGCGAAATAACTCTATATGGATTGGCACGTGTTATAACATTTAATTTCTCACATGTAACTCATTAATAAGATCGGAGTTAATAAATATAGAATATGCGATGCGTGCATATTGTCAAAACGGAGATTATACAACACAACAGGCTACAAGTAAAAGAATTTTTCCCTGTAGGCAGTCGGATTAATTAAACTTGTGCAGTCTAGAAACATCGGTAGCGAGATTGTGGATACGTTAAATAGAGCAAAATGGTATTAATCTTTCCTTATTATTCTCTTGGAAATATCATAGATACTTTTCACTAATTTCGATTAATTATTGTTACGGGAATTTAAGTCACGCTCGCTTCAGTAAAGATGTATTTTAAATGTTTCATGCTTTAATTTATCTCGCGTAAATATAAAAGATCAAGTGCCTCGACTTTTCATATTAATATCGTATTTACTAAACGCTCGTATATAAATCACCTGACCCTTTTAACCCCCTGAAATTCTTGTGTGGCGCCTGTTCACTTTGTTTGTTTTGAAAGCTCCCCCAAAATTCTTTAATAAAATGTTCGTTCGCAATCGAACATGTCAAATTGGATCGGAGTCCTGGAAGAAGAGCTTGATGTACATTTCCGGTTAGTAAAAAGGCGAAATATTAATATGAGAGACAAGAGTTTTATTCACCCTGAAGGATATTGAATAATCAACCTAAGCTTGGGTAATCGTGGTAATTTCTAGGACTTTCATGCAGTGTAGCCATCCCCATTCTCAAACAGGTGATGATACTCGGGGTTCGTGCGACTTGCAGTTGTGAGACGCATACTAATACTGTTAGTGGCAACACTCCTACATACGCAGGACTTTATACCTTCTGCAAACAGACTTTCTGTCCTTAAATTCTTTCGATAAAGAAGCCGAAACTTTATAATCTTCAGGTATGTTAACTAAAGTTCTTAATATTATACTATATAAATAAACGGCAGTGACGGTTAACTTTTATTGTCTTGTAGAACATATTATTATCGCAGTATGGATCCTCAAAAGAACAACCCTGTAACCGAAGACATTAAGACCAACGCCGAGAAAGTCAAGGAGCATCTCAAGCACGTTGAAACTCAAGAGAAGCAGTACATGCCAACGCAAGCAGGTAAGTTAACGCAGCCGGAAACTATGCAGTTCATGTTTGTATGAGTTACTATCGGTAACGACTGTGGTCTTCGTCAACTAGACATCGAGGCAGAGAAAAAGGCGGAGGAAGCAGAGAAAAGCTCCAACTAAACATTCAAGAGCTTTTTATTATTCTTCCATGAGGATTCTACGACAAATATTATTAAATCATGAAGTGTATTTATTTGTGACTTGCTTTGAGTGAAACGGGAAACCATTAACATGTAATAAAGCCCATTTGAAAGTGGCATCATTGTTCTATTAGTTGTTATATATACATACTGTATATATGTCTACGCCTCTCAAACTAGTTCTTTGTGATGATTCTGATTTTGAACCTCGTTTAGCAATATGCAAGTCAATGACTACTTTCTCTTTATTAGTCACCACTATTACTATGTCTATCTAGCTTTGCATGTCTTAGGCGCCATAATCAGATCCGCAGCAAGCCATGTCTACTTTGTGACCTCGATCTTCATTTTACAGATTGCGTGTATACTTAATGATAACATATTACATATTTTGAATAACTAAATAAAGAATTAGGTTCATAATATTACTATTGTATTCAAAAAAAAAAAAAAAAAAACTTGATTTTCAAGTTTCTAGGTAATAGAGCAGCCACAAATAAATAGGCTTTGCGTTCCCCAATATTATCGTGTCAAAAACTACCATCGCCAATATTGTGAATATCTAAAGTAATGAAGCAATTAGCTGTTATATTGACTTATAGTTTCGGGTTAATTTGAAAGTTATTGCCAATGGACAAGTGGGGAATAATGCGCAAAGGCGCATAATACAAACGGTGGTTAGAATATTAAATCCTTTAACAAATGTTTGCAGTATGGGGTAAATTCCAAGTACAAAGCCACGAATAAATAACGTGACCGGGCACATTTCTAAGCCCAGATAAAGTCTGGGTCCCTAACAACGCTCTCCTATCTCCTCCAAAGTCTTCCAAAGTGGACCAACCGACTAACATCACAGTGTGGGATGTGAAAGATGTCTTCGATAAAGTGTAAGTTGGGCCGACGATTTTACCGGCAGGTGAGTATGTGATTTCATTCACTTCACATATTAATGCAGTAATGAATTATATCGAAATGGAGGCTAAATTGCGCGAGGCTACGAATAACGAACCTTGGGGTCTTAATGTTGGAGATTGCCCTGGCAACTTACAACTAGCAAGTTCCAGTTGCTTGTCGTTGACTTGTGGTAGACGAGAGCAATGGTGTCGAAACGTAATGCTTTGATTTGATTTTGTAGTCAGTATTTCAACAAAGTTATGCCGACTATTTATAAGCAATTCACAGAGAAAGAAGCTCGACAATAGCCCCAAATCTACAAGATAATGAAAACAGATGAAAACACAATAAATAAAATATCTATACGAAACTTTTTCAACTCTATACTTTATCTGTAGGCACTGGATCAGATCGTGTTGTTGATGACGTTCGCGCTCATATGGGATTATGCATACATCGATGAAAAAGGCAAAGATCAAGAAATTAATGGTACGATCTATTTTTATCTCCTATTCGCATCTAATGCTGACACTAGCACCATTTATAGGTATCTGTGGGCCAGTGTACACCCCGACTTAATAATGGGACGAAAGTCAGGTGCTATCCTCCGAGAACAAAGGTGGTTTTTTCCTTCCTAGAGGTTACCACGTTAAACAATATAACGCTTGGTACCTGTCTAATTGCTATCATTCTAACCGAAACAGAAACAAGTTGCTTTTGTCGGTGTGAGCATTCCTTGCAATTACAATAGGATGTAGGCTTCCTGAATGGTTCTGTATATGTTGTCTTCTGATGTAAGGATACATGGTTATGACAGCTACATCTCGTTTATGTGTCTTTTCAGAAGCTCTGACTATTTTCTCTGTGGAAAAGGGTGAGAAAGAAATTATCAAACGAATTTAGTGAAACTATCAGAAGTACACCTTATATTTATGAAAGAGACATTGGTAAACCTACCATAGGAAGAACTGACTACAAGAACAGTGGAATCAAGGCAGTGATAGAAAAAAAAGTTAGTCAGTATTGTCACATATCAAGCAAATTACTACACTCTGCTCTAAATAAACATCTTAATCTAGCATACTAATGCTAAATGGCTGCAATGTAACAAGTAAATAGCCACAAGCACCAAACAACATAGAGTACAAAGACACTTACTGTCAGCTGCGAAAAAGCATAATAGATGAAAAGGAATGAAGGAGAAACATAAATAAATAAAAGAAGAGTAAATGACACATATTAGAAAACGTTGAAAGAGGGATCATAAGTTAGTAAGGAACGAATGAAAGGTAGCAAAATTATTTAATAACATAACATTCATCATGCTATTCTATGTCTTAGATGTTATGAAATTGTTACCTGCTGAAGCCACAGTAATAGTTTAGAAACAGAAAACACAATATGGTGAGCGAACGGGAGTGTAAAAAAAAGCAAAGCAAAAAGATTAGCATTTTGCCTCGCGAGACCAGAACGTGCAATTTAATTTCAAGTTCAAGGTTCTCAAATAAATAGAAATAGAAGAACGTTGCACGTTGCTGCGCCTATTCTAACCCTACTCTACTTAACCTAAACGTATTATATCTTGCTTATTTGCCTTTCAAACGAGTTTACGTATAAACCTAGTTCTGCTACGACTCTGCTCTACCCCAACTAATAACGCCCAACTGCCTCTCTTGCAATATAGCACAAAACCAGTAACAGTATTCAAACTCTTCTCCCCGTTGTTCCTCTATCCTCCCAATTAATTGCTCGCTTACCTTGCTGTGACTTGAGGTATTTTTCGTATAGTTCAGGATTTTCTTTGCGCATAAATTTGAGAGGGTCCATATCTAGATGCTTTTCGTGTGATTCGGTTAATGATTATGATAAAAAGTCTCTGCGCCGCCCAAGTCAGCCCTGTATATACGTTTTGTATTGAAGCGCCGGATCAACAATAGTCCAGCCCAGTTAGCAATAGATCGAGAACCTTAGTCAGCGGCTGAAGACAAAGGGAAATTCTCTTTTATACGCTTC
The DNA here is from genome assembly GCA_910592345.1 of Paraglomus brasilianum. Classification (NCBI taxonomy): domain Eukaryota; kingdom Fungi; phylum Glomeromycota; class Glomeromycetes; order Paraglomerales; family Paraglomeraceae; genus Paraglomus; species Paraglomus brasilianum. Next base: position 9,505 of record CAJVPI010001137.1, read on the forward strand.
TTTGCATATCACGTTATGGAACAATGTTTCGATGCCCGCATACTTATTTTTTTAAAAAATTTTTATTTAACAGAAGTTCAAGACTAACATTATAACTTGCAAAAAAACCCCCAAGATAAAAAGTGGCTTCCTTTTAGATCTATATCAATTTAAACCTAATATTATGAATAAAATTTGAGTAAGTTGACAAAAAGCAAATGTAAAGGCTTTTTTACATTAATTAATATTAACAGATTACATCGGGCAAAAAATATATTTTTCGATTTGTAATCTTCTAAATTTTAATTAACAAGTCTAAAAACGCGAACATCTTATAGTAAATTTGAGACTGTTATTATAAGTTTATAGTCAATCCAAATCTCACTGAGATTATTGCAATGCAAATATACAAAGGTATTTTTAATATTATATGGGCCTTCTCAACAGCTTGATGCCCGATCAAATTTGGAAATCGATGATAAAAATGGAAGTTATTTTGTGGGGCATCCCTAAAATGAAAATTGTTTATTTTTCATATGAACATAATTCAAACTTTGCCAGACATCTCATCGAGAGCAGAACATGGGATAGAACATACATTATTTATTAACTTGAGTCAAGAAATCTCTTTCATATTCATTGCAATGCCTAAGAAGCAAAAAAATCTCGGATCCTTTATGATTGATACAAACGATGATAATGATATTAGAGGGTGTCGAGAATGGCTTCAATAAATCGTTTAGTAAAATGTGCGACTAAAAAATCCTTGGCTAACACCAAACATTTGTTCTAGTTGGCGATATCCTAGCTAATCATTGAATCACAATGCCAACTTGAATTTCAATAGGAGTTTGGGGTCAAAAGGGTGTGGATAAATAGTTAGGATGTTGTTAAGCAGTCGATTGAACGTAGATTTAAAATCATTATACTCGCTCTCGTCATTAAGATATGGAAATATGTCTGTTTAATGAGCCATTGTTTTTGGCCGAAGTAAATGAGGTGTACTTAATCATTGACATCGAATCAAACAGAAACGCTAATTCTATATCAATTATTGCATCAAATTTTTGTTTAGATTTTATTACTTCTGTTACTATGAAGGCAATAATAATAGTCTTTTCCGGCTGATCATCAGGATAACAGTCTCATACAGAAGGGCGCTATTTATGCGCGTATGCTTAATTGTGAATTTTATCACGTTTATCTGCATAAAGGTAAACATGGTATTGCTCCATTTAGAAAGCGAGTACGACTTCCAAATTTGATCGGGGCATCAAAGCTATTGAGAAGGCCCTATAATAGCAGATAACCGATTTTTGTATTGAATTTTTAAAAACGATTGTCACCGCCATTATTTTCGCCGGGGACTGTAAATTCAACCCAGAAAGTTTCAGTTTCGGTAGAGTATTCAGATCCGTAACGTGCTTGCCCTAGTACTAGTTAGAAAATTCAGGTTTTATAAATATATAATCTTACATGTCTTAACACGTGTGTCATTCTCACGAAATACTTTGGGCTTCACTTCTCCATTCCGTTTCAGTATGCATCTGGACGGTTTTATTTTTTAATATTGAAATATCTTTTTCAAGTTTCGGTATGCTTTGATAAGTAATCAGAGAGACCACAAACACAGCGACGAAAATCGCAAATAAAAATATATCGGGAATATCAAGTTGCATCTTGTGTGGTTATTGATTTTGCGGTTGACAAACCGGTTAGTCATATTTGGATTTATTAAGTGAACGTTTTGGCCACGCCGGCTCCACTTATAATGATTTTTATTACCCAATAAAACTTCGTCTATTTTTATACATCAAAAACTCATCGCCAGCGAATTATGGTATCGGTTCTTTAGATTTCGTTCTAAACCGAGGTGATGAATTACCAGTATAACGCGTTCATATAACTATAACAAATAATAATTGCGACTATAGATTTATGGATTCACTTATATCAACCATCCGTGAAGTAATACAGTATATTATTATTATTAACTATTAATAGCCGTACCCTGAAATGTACAGACAGATCTAGGCGATCCTTGCCCCTGTAAAAATTATCTATTCGTTACTAACATTCACAAAAAAAATTGATTGATTATTTAGTTTTCCATTTATAACCGAATGGCTCGCAAAAACAGGCCGAAAAACGCTCGACGTTGTGAGGCAAAGCCTCGAAGCTCCGCTTCACACAGGGAAAACCCGAAGCAATACTTACTGTTTTGTAATAGGGTCATATTATTGACAGAGGGTTAATAATAGTCGTGAACGTGAAACCAAAGCGATATTTAATTACGAAGAAGTATGTCGATATCTCAATGCTATTGATACATAATAATAACTGATATTGCAGATTAATTTTCGACAATGTCACGTTTTTTGTTGCGAAGTGTTCGCAATGGAGAGAAACTTGTAAATTGTTTTAGTTTAAAGTCGGGACAGTATGACGGGGCATAACTGTAATCGACACGAATACATAATAAACACCCCCCAATACGTTAGTATCGAATACTCTATTTACACAAATATACGGAACCTTGTTCTACACTTTAATTATCTCCAAAAGTTCGACGGTGTCCCGAATGAATAAATACAGGCATGATGTTCTTTGAATGCTCTTTTCTTTTTATACTCACTTTGCTAAATCTTCATCGTATCAATCCGAGAGTGTGTTATGTTAGCCAGGGGGAAGCATTGTGGCATCCACTTCGTTATCTTGACTGTCCTCTGCATCAGCATCTTTAGTTCCGCGATCATGAATTGGGGTTCTTGGCAATGCCATCATCCCTACGAAAGACCAGTAAGATAATTGAGCTGAGCGAATGTAACGCATGAAAGATTTCACTCACCGCTTCTTGCAGTTTCCAAAATGCCGAACGGTCTGACCAACTCGAGAAAGGCATCTATTCGTCTCGGTTTGGCCGTTAGTTCAACAATCACACGGTCGCTAGAGATATCCACGAGCTTGGCACCAAATAATTCCGCAAGATTGCTAAGTGACCGAAGGTGTGCGTGTTTTTGTCGTAAAACAGCTGATGGTGTTAGGTCATCAATGATTATAGGATTATCGAGCACAGATATTGCATCGGGACTCTATTACAAAACTTGGTTAATAATACGTCAATGAGCATACAAATACGCATGCTTTTCTTATTATTCCGTTACCTCCTCACCCAGATCTGCCTCCGGCATGAATTCTTCTTCATCAATATGTGCCGATGGACGGTCATGTATATGTTCAGGGCCCAACATAGACACTTTTACAAGCAGCATCTCACGTTCGACGATGGTAGTTTGAGTATAATCAAGAACTGCCCACACCGGAACCTAAAAATAAAAATACGTTTAATAATCATCAGAAACATGAAAGATCGCGTGTCAAGAGTTAAGAATCGATTTGAAAAAAAAAAAAATACTACTCACCAGGTCCAATAATTGCCTCCTGGCCTGCTCGATATAATTGTCCTGTCCTCTTAAGACAATCGTCATTCTACTCAAGTCAGTAACCTCTGTACGTGCAACAACGAGAGAATCTATATTAAAGCCTCGAGCGGCCAGAGTGCCACTGACTCTACTTAATACACCGGGTTCATTCTGTACAAGACAGTTCAACACGTGACGCTTCTCAGGCTCTGCAGAAGCAGCAGGAGTGTTATATAAGATATTTGTAACCGCTTCTTCTGCAGTAGGTGTTGGTGTAGGGAGAGGTGGGAATTGTCGCCGGATGTGTGATGACTTGTATTCTATCGCAGAAGTAGAAGAGCGTGTTGATTTGTACCTGACGTAGCATAATATTGCCGAAGTGGGTGGTCGGAAGCTTGCGGAAGTTGGCGCGGCCTTGACAGAGAGCCGGTGAGCAGTGCCAGCAAGACTGTTGTAAACGCGAAACATTACGCGAGTGATTGTCTCTCTCTCTATTGCTAAAATGTAGATTTTTAAATATCGGAGGGAAAAAAATTTTTTTTTCTTATTGATAATCTATTTAGATTAGATTAAGATTCAAGCGGTTAACTTTAACTTATTCAGAATTCTTTGTGGAACTAGACTCTAAATCATAAATAATCGCGACGTCCTTTAGTATCTAGCGCCAAAGAGTTATTTCAGGAACGAGTGATACGTTCCAAGAATTGAAGGGAATGCTTTTATTTAATATGGTGATTAACATGTGGATTGAAATAACGCGACCTTACAAACTTCTTTATCATTGAATCGCCAAGAAGAGATTTTTACCTTACGAATCTTCCTACAATTACCGAGTAATCAAACCCATGTCTATTACGACCAAATAAATAGGAGAGAGTGAATTTCTTATTTGCTATTAGCTACAAAGTTGCAGGCTCCAAGGCCAGCTGAGAGCCGTTAATTATACATCGAACATCCAATGTCAAAAGCATTAAAATATGACAGTTCATGGATTTGTTTCTGCGATATGCCACTCTTGCGTCTTTTCATCTAATGTGAAAACCTGCAACCAAGAAATCGATTAGAAAAGACAATCAATCAACACGCAGTCGCCCATACATCGTACAATCAACCTCCTTTCCCCCCGATTCACCAAACAAACAAACAAAAAAACGTACCATCCTTTTAGGCGGAAACTGGCCATACTCGAACCTTGTCATTCCTCCAACCTTAAAAGCCAGTAGACAAAAATTGTCGAGCGCCACATTGTGCACAATTTGTTCCTTTGTGTCTGCTTTTGCACTACTTCCCAACATGACATCCATTTTCATTGCTCGTTCTTGATCAGGTTGTAATGCTTCACCGGAAGGCGGCCATGAAAACGATGCTCTTGTCTGGGAGGTGAGAGAAGTCCATACAGCACATCGTTGTGATTCCCAGTATTGAAGTGCAGGAACAGTCGAGGAATCGTCGACTTTTGGAGCAGGAAAGCGGGTTATCTTTAATGGAGATGCAATTATGTAGAAGCGGCCAGTTAAGTTGAAGATTTCTCTTGTCGTTGGCATCTGCCTGTTTGAAGTTTCAGTGAATCATCGGTTAATGATCGAGTTTGATGCTTCCAACGCATTGCTTTTTATTCTATTCTACTAGTTCATATGAGCGCAATTGCAAGAACCGATCGACTGACATCTTCGGTTGTAATCCACATCAGCTCGCCGTTATGAACGTACCAACAAAGCTCGGCCCGTGGATTTGACTTGATGTCGCCATGTAAATGACTGTCGTTGAATGCCATGAGAAAAACCAGATATCGTGGATCCTCTTTCAAAAAGTCATGGAACCGAATGGTGTGAGATGATGGCTGACCGTTTCGGCGGAGGTTTGTCATTTGGACGTAAACTAGTTATTGCATGAAATGTAGAATGTGAATTAATTTTAGGCGAGGAAATGAAGACGAAACCGAATTCGAAATTGAATATAACAAAATGTAAAAACAGTGCCGTAATAGAGAGTTGTCTGGCAACGTGATAGAATATTTGGCTTTTAAAAGGGTTCTCGAACATGCACATTGCCAGTGCGTCCGGTGAATTAGACTATAAATCATATTACTGCGGTATTGGGTCTCAAAGTAATAACAGGCTTTAACGACTAGTCCAATACAACCTTGTATTCTTACCAATGCTTCGGTAATTCTTCTTCTGGCTCTGTTGAAGGATTGAGATCCATGGCGTAGTTTCTATTATTTCACTCAAATTCACCATTATTTTGATAAAAGCGTCGAATGTACAAGGAATAAGTTCTGAGGATTATTTGGGGCACAAAGTAAACATTTGATCATGTGAATTCAAATGGTTGGGAAAATCACGACCTCTATGAATGTTGTATTTCTAACTGTTAGCTATGTCATGGCAATTCTAAAATTAAAATTGATTAGAATAAACACCTTGAACTTATTATTATAGTAGTGTTTTTAACATAAGACAACAGAGCAGTCACACGCGCTAATTACGTAGCATAGAAAAATGGCAACTCGATTAGATATATGTTCGATTTGACTTTTTAGTTCCTATAATAAGATTTTTTTCTAATAATGAGTGGTTTTTATACTCTGAAATACATGAATTATTCGATATAGTTATAAATCACTAATTCCAATATCGATTAGGAATACTCGCCTCTTGACCTACAAATATTCTTGTGGCGTATTACGATTGTTCTTCGTCCAAGTGTAAATGCGTTTAGGCAGCTGTAATTATACACACCAATATTATAGCTTCCGACACTTGGTTGTGAGTAGTAAAGCCTGTTTGAAGGTCACTAAAGGTCGTTTGTATTTAACTAAGAGTAGAGAAACCACAGCTTCGTTCGAAAATAGCTAAATTCGAAGGTAAACAATTAATTGCTTTCCTGCGATTGTTGGGTTGACAATTTCAGAGTACATGAGTGTAGATTCTGAATACTAAATTTTTGAGAGTACCTCTTAGTCAAATTTAGAACATCAGACACTCTCCCACGCGACCAAACATAATGCTAGTGTGCCATACAGAACATAACTGATACATCTTTATTATTATAAAATTGTTTAACAAATTTGCTATTTAATATTAATACTCGATACAGATAAATTAAATCTTTTCAAGATTATTCTTCTTAATATTAATATTAGCATAAAAAATTTCATAACTCGTATTTGACAAATGCAATTTATTATCAATTTACAGTCCCTGTAATAGTAAATTGTGTCAAATGCTCTGCACTAAACATTCTTCTTACCACTTTTATACAACTCAATCTTCTCCCTTATTTTTTTCTTC
>CAJVPI010001138.1:0-16167 GCA_910592345.1 Paraglomus brasilianum
GACTTCTTTGGATCTTAAGTTGAATAGAATTGGAAATACAGGAGCAACAGCTTTGGCAAAGGCTCTAGAATCAAATTCCTCTCTAACTTTTTTGAATATCCAGTATAATAAAATTGGAGATACAGGAGCAACAGCTTTGGCAAAGGCTCTAGAATCAAATTCATCTCTGGCTTCTTTGAATCTTAAGTTGAATCAAATTGGAAATACAGGAGCAACAGCTTTGGCAAAGGCTCTAGAATCAAATTCTTCTCTGACTTTTTTGAATCTCCAGTATAATAAAATTGGAGATACAGGAGCAATAGCTTTGGCAAAGGCTCTAGAATCAAATTCATCTCTGGCTTCTTTGAATCTTAAGTTGAATCAAATTGGAGATACAGGAGCAACAGCTTTGGCAAAGGCTCTAGAATCAAATTCCTTTTTGACTCTAAACTATAGTTTAAGTTCTACTCACCTCGTCCCATACTAATACTAAGAAAGGAGAGGAGCAAGAGTCATTTAGGGTTAGTATAATAGCCTTATTATTATGTGATTGTTATTGTGTTAATGAAACTGCTTATTATTATGTAATAAACAATAGCCATTATACTAGTGGCTCAACTTGTGAAATATTTCTTATTATTATTTATATCATGCTCATTTTCAAAGGTGTATAAAAACAGATTAGGATTACAACATCCTATTCTTATTATTAACTAAAAAACTGCTATGCAGTGCACTAAATTTTGGTGACTTTTTAGTTATACGACAAAAAATTTAATAGACATAAGTCATTTAGGTGAGTTGATGCATCTTTGCAAGTTGCAAGTGGAAAAACAATACAGCGGGAATATAGCAAATGCTATGTAAACCCTTTGACCGTAAGCTTACACATAAGCCTAAGCATAAGCAATAAGCGATAATTAAGACCTTTAACTCGCGCAGCGGCACCTGCCAGATCACACAACCTGCCAAGTCGTGCATCAAATTGCAATTTTCAAGGGGAAATCATTACTTCAAAAATCGTTTCAGGACCGTTCTTATTATTATGACTCTTATATTTTTTAATGGCAAATTCTGCCTGTCGTCCAATTCCTTCCTATAGCAATCATAAATCGTATTATCTGTAGGGAATAGAATCAAATGCAGATGGAAGAGTTTCCTTTAAACCGTTCCAAAATGTTGTTGTGTATATCGTTTAGCAGCGCCCCAATATTAATCTGCTGGTTTTCGCAAGCTCACGACAGTGTTACCCATATTAAAGAGCGAAAAGTTTTCGTTTTATATCCAAAGTTCATGTAACACAATTTTTACTTTTTGTTAAAGCCTTAAGAAATGGGCCAATTTAGGATAAATTTTACCAGAAAAGGCTGTTTCAAATTTCTGCTCACTATATAAATTAACTAAACTTCGAACAGTTATATCTCAAACCACATGTATCATTTTGTCAATTTTCTAAACATAATTTGTTAATATTAATATTTATCAAGAAGAACAAAATGGCGTTCTTAAATTTTGAATTATTAATACAGTAATGCTTGTCCCCCATCATACAGGGCTCAAATATTATGATTCCAATATTTAATTAGTCTACTACTTTGGTAATTGTGTCGGCATCCGCACAATATGACATGCCGTGTAACATCCCAATTTGGTGTGATCAGAAAATTTTAACGACGAGTCTTGTCGATTATCAATTATGATGGTCTAATTATAATGGGAATACACTGTAATCGCAAGCGAATACTGGCATTCTGGGATAAATTCAGTAGAATACATTGTATTGATAAATTTAACATCCAGTGCAATACAAATCATGTGAGAACACGTACATATTCAAGTTCCATTGCTAAAAATCGATATCGAGTCCTATTCTTTGGATCTGATAATTTCTCACTCGCATCGTTGCGAGCATTGGTGAGCGAACAAAGTACGAATATAGAAATATAGTCAATAATCAGGATACATTGATATTCCGCTGAATTGATAACTTGCGTTGTTGTAGAACATACCTCATCAGTTATCGACAATATTGAAGTAGTATCTCCACCCGATCAAAGGACAGGAAGGAATATGAAACATATCAGCAAAAGTAAGTAAATTCAATCCCATCCTACATAATGTGACGTCAATTAATCGACAGTTACTACATGTGTTTCCAAAACTTGTGGTTTTTATACCACAGCCCTGGTAAAGCAGTTTGCAGAAGAACTGGGGATGATAGTACATGACGCTCCTCAAAAGTCACTTGACGGTTGGAAGGTGCGCGCTTGGGATTCTTCATAGATTTGTTTAGTATACTTGACCATAACCTTAATAACCCTCACATAGCCCCCATCTTTGTTTGATCTTGGAATAGTTGTGTCATTTGGGTATTTTATCCCGGCAAGTGTATTAAAGACGTTTAGCAAAGGTGCCATAAATGTTCATCCTTCTCTTCTACCAATGTAAGATTATAGAGCTTTGAGGAAATGCGTCATTTGCGTTGCAACAATTTTTGTGCTACCTCTAACGGTCTGATATAGTCTCATTCGACATTGATAATTATTCAATCAGGTATAGGGGTGCGTCGCCAATACAATATTCTATACTAAACGGAGACATTGAGACTGGGATTACTATTCAGGAACTGCATCATGAAGTGTTTGATGCAGGCCGAATATTGAGACAGATAAAAATGGTTTGCATGATATTTATTCAGTTTGGGTAATCTGCTAATGTTATACTTTGATCTAATACCATGGCATAATTTGCAAGTCCATTCCACCCAGGTCAACCTATAAATCGCTTGAATCGGTACTTGCCGAACAAGGAGCAGAGCTATTAATAGATACAATCAAAGATTTGGACATGATTCGTGTATGTATAGAGTATGGATACCTTCTGACACAAATATAGTGTATCTCATTATTTTAATTGCACTTTATGTTACAGTCTAAAGTAAGAGAACAAGACTCTGAAAAAGTCACGTATGCTCGTAAGATCCAGAAAGAGATGTCTTATATCAATTGGTTCGATCAGACAGCAGAAGAGATCGAGAGGTTGCATCGAGCAATTTCACATCAGGTACGATGAAATTGATTGTCTGGCAGTTCACCAATCTACTCTTCACTCATCATCTCTCTCTCCTCTTTTTTTTTTTTTTTTTTGGCTCGAAATCCTAGTATACACTCCGTACAACATTTCTTGATAGACAAATCCAACTTACTTCTGTCTCTCTCCCACCTTCCGATTCTCTCCCATTAACACAATCACCCTTATTTCCAGGTACATTGTTTTATGACAAGCACTCCAAAAATCTTCTCATTGCTTGCAAGGATAACTCGTTTATATCTTGCGATAGAGTGAAAATGGAACTCAAAAAGGATATTGATGTTAAAGATTGGGTTAATGGTTATGATATTGTTAGTGGAGAGACAAGGTTTGGCACTTGAACATTGTAAAAATTAGGAAGGGAGGGTAAGGCCAATATGAAAAGGGCATTCAAATCAGCAGACTATAAATGATCCTCTTAAAATATGCTAGTATCTCGTGCCACATTCAATTGTAACTAAATCAGGCAACAAGAATGACTTACCATCTCTTTAGACAAATTGCTTCCAATCATAAACCGCGTATTATGTAGAATAGATGGGTTTTCAAAGAAAGTAGCTACTGTACGAGGACAAATATTCGGTATTAGAAAAAGACAATGCGACGGTGGGTTTAGCGTAAATCATGCAGATCATATATCAAAGGGAGAAAGTTAACACAAGTTGCGGATGTCGGCATCGACAAGTGAGGGGATCGGGATTGCATATCATTGTCATCAGCTATTCATTGCTGTAAGAATGACACCCTATCCTAAAGACATTTGCTTGACATTCGGCACTGGCAACGATTATAAATTTCAGTCCAGAGACGTGTAATTTTTACTCTATATATTAAAATAACGGATATTGTCAAATCTATTTTAACTTCATTTATTCTTGATGGGATCGGCTATAATCGAAAACCGAAGGAAAAGAAGAAAGCGAAAGGAAAAAAGGGGGAGGAAAAAAAAGGAGAAAAGAAAAAAAAGAAAGTCTATAAGTTTGGTTCCGGATCTTTGAATGATATTTTTTGGGGGGAGAAAATGTCCTTTTGAGGAGTATGTTCCATGCATAACTAATGAGAAAATTAGTTGGATTGTATAATTGTTCATTTTATGGTTGAGTTTTGAGAGAGTTTACACACTGGAAATCGCAACCTACTTGGAGAGATGAATACACAAATACTTTCCAATAAATACAGTTTAATATATTATTATTTACTGACTATATACCTTTCGAAGGTTAAATCTTCATGAGCATAACACCACTCCTCTTTACATTATTTAATATCCTCCTTGATAGTAACCACCGCCCTGATTATTTCCTCCTTGTCGGCTTGGTCCCCCAAACCCGACGTCTTCAAATTGCCCCTCTTGTTGATAGCCATATTGTTGCTGCTGCTGTTGATATGCTGTGCCTGCAGCATAGTCATAATATGCCGGCTGAGGGCTAGGATCTTGAGATCGAATAGATGATGAATCAAAGTCTTCATAACCGCCGCCTACTAACTGTGTTCGGTCGTCATCTCCTGTCATAACCTCATGTGTATAGTGTGTTGGAGCAGCCTGTTGCCTTTGTTGACGCTCTTGGCGCTTAATACGACGAAGTCTTGATTTTTCCCAGTCTTCCCATCTCTTGAGCGGGACTTTGCTTGCATCGAATTGTCCTTCTTTTTTACTATGATCATCACCTTTGGCTTCACCTTCGACTTTCCTGGTTTCACCCCATGAAAAGTCGTCAAAATGCCAATAAGCATATGTTGGTAGAATAAAGTTCCATACAGGTAAAGCCAATAGATATACTGTCATCCATGAAATATATACGAGTTTTCTTGTTGTAAGAAGAATGAGAATAGCTGGAAGACCAAGTACCATTGCCAACATCAGTAGAGGAATTGCATCGGAAAAGTCCTTTGGTGGATGTATGATCATAGTGACAATCAACGAGTACGTCAACATAATGGCGACTGGAAGTACGACAGTACCGATCAGCTCCATAAATACAACAAACTGCATAGAGAAGCAGAAAGTACCGCAAAGATTGCGGACAAGCACCAATTCCATGAGATTGTGAATAGTAGAGTTGATCCATCGACGACGTTGTGAGAGCAAGACGTTGAATTCATCTGGCACAACAGTTTTACAGACAGCTTGTGGACAGAACATCATCTTACGGTATGGGAAGTTTCTCAACATCAGTGTAGTCAGGAAACGATCTTCACCGAGAAGCAACAAGTTTTTCTGATGGAGAGTCTCGACAACGTTTTGAGAATATTCTTGGACAATTTCAGGTTTTGTAATAATGGGAACCCAGTCATCATCACCCTTTCGAGCTTTGAGTCTATACATACAGAAACAACCGGGAAGACAGGTAACACCACCGAATACTGATTCGAAACCTTTTCCAAGATGATGAGATATGTAGTATTCGAAGACTTGAATAGCGGTAACCCATGAATCGCGTTTGTTGGCAATCTTTGTTTCACCACAGAGACCCATGATCAAAGGATCATTACACATACAGTTAATGAGTAATCTGAGGGAGCTTTCGTATACTTTAGTGTCTGCGTCAACCTGTGGAACAAGAAACGAGAATGACGTGGTGAGGATAAATTTAGAGGGCAACAACAACGAATAATACGCATTACACATATTCTTACCATTAATACAATCTCAAAGAAATCTGGAGTAACGTTCATAAGACGATGACATTTTCTGAAAAGATCATAATCCAATTCTGACATCCGATCATTGTACGTAACACGGCTGAAAAAGTTCATCAAGATCAATTGAGAGTCACGCTTGCCACGATTTCCTGGTTTCGGTTTTCCTTCTTCTTCTGGATTACCACACTTTACAACTGTAACCATGGGAATCATACGATTCTTGTAGGGAAAGTGTCCGGCATATACTTTGGCTCTGTTATGTTGTTTGTTACCAGCAGCAACAGCAATGTAACTCTGTGGCTGTGGGTTGTCAAACTCCGGAAGAAGTTTCATGAGATTAACACAAATATCAGGAGTGCTCTGACTATTACCACTGCCGGTGATAACGCCGTCACATATAAGGAAAAGCAGTTTGCGTTCGTCGGGATAGTCGGTAGCAGCCATAGACTCGCAAGTGACGCGTAAACCTTCTTCGCCTTCAGAATAGCAAGTAACGAGCAACACGGTATACAAATCCTTGCCTACAGTGTCCATAGTGATCGTCTTGGCGACAGTACCAGATTCATTGCGATGAATCCATGGGGCAGCGCCTCCGCTTCGTGCGCCTCCGGGTAACACTTGAGGAGATACTACTTGCTTAGCTGATTTCTTTGGCTCCTTGGCAAGACGATGTGAAATAAACCAATCGAATATCACAGCCATGATGAAACGGGTCATGACAATACTAAGAATAACGGTCAATGATACGTATAAGAAAAGCTGAGATGTAAAGCATCCAATTGTTGCCTTGTCGATATGGCCGGCATAGTATTTAGAAACCAAGCAATTGACCGTAGCTTTGAGAGTTTCACGACCAAAGAAGAGACGAGTGGCATCCTTTCCACCTTCAGGATGATCGGTTGTCAATACAGTTCGAATGGCAGTGTCTAGGTCGTCGCCTGGGATAGGTTTAGCAACGGCAGTCATGTATTGATCTAGGTTAAGCACATTACCATCAATTACAAGGTAGTTTGGCAAATCAGCTAGTTGTTTCCAGTCGTAACCGACTCTTTTCGTGGTGTTTACAAGGTTAAGAGCGTCTAATACATTCGTCGAGAAATCGCCGGCTTGACATGGGTTAGGCGTAGCCGTTGTTTTTACACAGAATTCCTGCTTGACAGCTGCGAATCTTTGGATATCTGGATTTGCACATGCTGTTATACTAGCCACAGTACGACGAAAATTATTAGTGACATCTTGCCCGGTCTGGGCATTTGCCAAATTGAAAAAGTTTACTTTGTCGATTTTTGATGCAGAGACGTTATACTGCCATCCGAGAATGCCGACTAAGCCTGTAAGGACGGGGGGAGGTTGGGGGAGAATGACAGTTAGTATGATATGGATGATGATGGTGTAGATGTGTGTTAGAGTCGTTACGACATCAACAAATCACAAATTCCCAATTACGGCATTGACCATTCTATAAACAACTAGATCTTACCTGCATTTGAAGGATCAGCAAATCTTAAGAATTGGTCTGGATTCTTGGCTTCAGAGGGCGGACATAGGACTACAGTAAAGCCTACAGTCAAAAAGGCCACTACGCCACCCAACACGACGGCAATAAAACATAATGCTATTTTTTCACGCCATGCTTGCTGTGATTGTTTATCGCCTAAACCGCCGATAGAAGACAGTAGTGTGCCAGGAGCCCAGAAGGTAACTATTCGAGAAAATAGTACCCAGGGATCCCATGTGGTGGATTCTTTTTTGCCAGTTAATAAAGGTGCTGCAGCTTGGAAACGTTCAGGTCTGTTGAGGGTTTTGCCACGACGAAGATTGCCTTGAGCTTGAGTAGCATAACCAGGATCCATCGTGTTTTTTATAGCGTAGTTAGTTGTTTGAGGTCGAGTGTCAAGTATTTATATTGCAACCTAATTTAATTTATTTATTTATTATAGTAAGGATGAGGGCTAGGGGTTGGGGGGACTTGGAATGTGTGTTGATAGAATACTTATTATTCGCGAACCTTTTGTAAATTTGGTAAGGGATATTGCGGACTTTTGTGGTATTATAAGGGAAGGACAAAAGTTAAAGGAAAGAGGGAAAATAAGCCGCTTGTGAACCCTTTAAAAAAGGTTGCGCTTAGCAGGCGGTGGAAGAGGGGAGAAGAGAGATGGAAACTATTTCGAATCCGCCCCTATCCCGTATAATGATTCCTTTTGTTTGGGAGCGTGGTACAATGTCATAACTCTGTCCTATAAACCCGTTTTGAATAATTAATCATCCGTTACAAATGCAGGCGATCTGCATTCACAAATCACTGCTCGGCTAAGCAAAATAGTTTGCTAAACAAATGGAAACATGAAAGACGATCAGGGGGAGCACAAAGTGGTAATGAGCGAGGCTTAGATATCTAAGCCGTATACTGTGTTTGCCACAAGGCAACTCGTGGGGAAAAGGGGGTGGGTCGAAAACACTAAAGCTAAGCTTATTACCAGTATTACGTAGGCATAGTTCAGCCGAGAAAAAGTTGCAGCCATATCTGGGTATGCAAAAGCCACAACCGATTTCAAGGATCGAAGCCACGAATGTTAAACAATACATGTGTGTTACACTACCTACCTACCTTCAATCAGTATATCCAATATTAATGTACATTCCCTCACCTCCGATAACCTATAACAATGCACCATGAATAGCCTCGTCAGAATTAGGTTTAGAGGTTAAAAGCCTCCCGCGAGTATTCAATCGCAGTTGCAGGCATGGATTAGCGATATTTGCAGCAATTGAAGCATGTCCAACATCCAATAATATTGCATAATTAAATGCAGTTGTAAAATTTATAGTTTGGTTGCCACAAGGCCTGGAAAGGACAACACATCAGCAAAACGGAACGACGATCAACTGTATAAGGATGTTCTTCCTTTTTTTATTAACCATAATAATAACGATAAAGAAACATGCGTTGAAATATAAATACTCTGCAATCAACGTTTTGACCCAGCAGTAAAACAACACATGCTCAGCAGTTAGACAGTTCTTCTTGCACCTAATTAGTGTCGTTCCTCGTGCTTGCTTCTTGATTGAGCCTTGTCGATAACCAATCGCCAAACGACAATCCAAACAGTGATATATGCACATACTAACGCTAATTAGCCAACCGATCGAATCCGATTATAAATTTGTGTCTCATCGTGGGCTTGCACAATTTAAAATTAACGAGACAAAAATAGACATAGTGAACTGAATACCACAAAATGGTTTCAGGGGCGCAAAACTATTTATTATTATTACGATCCTGCTTTCCGGATCATGTTTTTTGTCCGAATCAACTGTTTATAACGAAGATGGTACAAGTGTTAAATCGAGTTATTGGTGGTATTGTGATCAAGCAAAGATGAGCATACTAATACTTGGGATATTAATCACGATAAGGTTACTTTGGATCATATAATTTTCACTGTACATAGTATGATCATCATGCTCTTTATGCATCGCTTGTAAGAATCGGTTTTCTCTCCGCAGCAGTCAATCGATGACCGAAAAAGATTGCCTCTATATATAGACTGGCGCGTGTCAGAAAGGAGACCAAAAGTAGCCCGGGAAATGTTATTCATAATAATAATAATAATGAATGATATGTAAAGAGTTGGTGTAACGACTGTCTGTATATTATGTATATATGGGAATATTATAAGCGGTCAATATTATCTTGTTTGTTTCTATCACTATCCCTATTTAACTATTAAATGGCATCAAATATTTTTAAGGGTCATAGTCATCGATCCGCGCATTTTTTATTTCAATAAGCTAACTAACAGCCGAAATTAGTAAAGCCTATTCAGTTTGATGGTTTGGGCCCGCATCTGTTTCATTTAAAGATAAGGATTTTAGTTCCTTTAGCAAAATCAAATTTAGTTGAGTTGATTTAAGGAAACCGTTGATATTTTTGCGTCACTCGATTTTTTGAAACCAAGCATTGAAAACCTTTCTGCTCTCATGGCAACACTGTCTATACGATTCTATTCGTATATTGTATCGTTTCTTAGTCAGTCCAAAGTTACAGCATGCTTGAATCTATTATGTCCAGTTTAAATCAATACGTTCGTAATAACCAAATACGTGTAAAATCAAGTACTAACATTAGTTTGATTCTGTCTACTAGCACTAATATTTTTACTTTATTCAATTCAACGAGTGTGTATCATTGGGAACTTCCCTATAATTCTGTCCACAATTGGCGTACTGCTTCGTCTAATATTAACGAATACGTCTTATGTAAATTAATCTTATTTACATGTATATATGGACATCTCGTGCTCAACAACAACGCTGGCACATTGTATCTTTGCCATCAGGCAAGTTCACGCGTTAGAACAGTCACTGTGAATGTGTATATACAGTAATCAGTATTGTATTCATCAACTATTTACTGTAAACGAGTTGTAAGTATAAATGGGTAATCATTAATAATGACATCAAACATAGAAAGTTAATATTTCGCTTTGCTTTAATATTGTTGTACCTCAGTGGGACCTGTCTCAGAGACAACTTCTGGACTGTGTGATTGGGTGGGTTCCGAACTGAGACAGGCAGTATTATAATAGTAGTCGTATGTGAAGGGAGTTTTATTTCTGGCATGAATTAGACAGTCAGTATTTTAGGACGCAGAGCGTGAATTATGAATAAATGTTATTACGTAAAACGATATATTTGCTTTACTATACATATAAGGTTTGACTTAGAGAGAGAATGTCGCTTGATCAAGCACGGACATAATAAGACATCGTATATGAGAACGCTTTATTAATAATTGATGCATAGCGTGGACAGAATGTATTTGACCAGAAAACACTTCTTTATAAAAAAGTGGGAGTGGAGTGAGAAATACTTAGAGTAATCAGAATTTAATAGCAAGCTATACCGTGTATAACTGACCAATGTATCTAAATTTTACGATATAAAATTGTTCTCGACAATGCACGCGATTCTTTACGTCTAATACAAATTTGCTTGCTTGGTTGGTTATGTTATTGATAGTGTTATTGATAGGATGTGAGTGGACTATTAACTAAGCTGCTATAAAAAAGCTTTTGATTGTCAATTACAAGTTCATTGCTGATAAGCGGAATAACTTAGTTTATGACTTCGAACTGATTTCACAGTTATAGGTTGATTTCTTTAACGTCTAAACATACCACAAAAGACCACTCGGCTATAATCAGCGTATCTTTTGGCCGTCGCTTCGTAATCTAAGTCGTATTTTTTCACGGGGCGAATACCCAGCAGACTCCGAATAGACCGTAAATAAACCTAGTTGTAAATTTCCTCGCGAGGCACCGTTTCTCGCCACTCACTCTTTTATAAACATCGCTTATAATTTACACTCGAATATCGCGTGATGTTATAGTTTTCTCGATTGTTTTACCATGACTAGATATGAAACTTGATTTTCAAAGTTGAATTCGTAGGAGCAACCCTGGTAACCCGACAGTGTTGGCTGAGCTATCAACGATTTGTTACAAATCAATGTACAGCTATGGTATTTCGTTTATTATTAAGCTGGTAATCCCATAGTCATAATCCTTGACAAAGATCATAGTAATTTCAAAAGTTACCGAATAATATTTTCTCGATACACACGTAAATGAGCCATCGTGTCGACATTATGAACAATTGCTACGATTTACGCCTTGTATGTTGCCAATTAGGAGAAGTCACAGAAAAATGGTACTGTATTATCTTTCTTTTCCTCTATACGATAACATATAGCAATAGTGAGATAAAAGTATGTGCACGTAAATTTTATGCCTTCTTCACATATGATTGGCTTACCTTTATTTGATCCGTTAAGGTCTCATTGTCATGTTTGACTAAGAGCAAATATTTGAGCATGTGATATAAACAATTGTTGCGAACAAACGACCATCCTGTTATTCTATATGCAATATTATAAGTCATTTATTTTATACTATTATTTAAACAAATCAAACCATCGATGACGATTAAATTTAACTTGAAGTATGAGAGTTGGATTACTATAGTTATTCGAACACAGATGTTTTGTTAGCATTGTTCGCATCCAGTTACAGCACAGCATAACGTCTACAATATGTAAATCGAAAAAGATTAACAATCTAAAATTCGTTCAAACTTGAAAAGTTTACAGAGCATATTAGAATTACAAAACAGTAAAATTTTGACAGATTAAACCACATGATAGCATGTCAGTTAACGGGAATGTGCTCGCGGAAGAAGAATCTCGTACTTTTAATATTGTAATTGGGGGCGTTAATATTATGTTTTTCTAGTTTATCGGTAGCACGGAATTTGGTGAGTCCAATCACAATGACTAGCGTTGAAAAAGAATGTAACCCTATTAATATTATAAAGACATGGTGCATGTACAAAGTATCGGAATTAGAGTTGGATAGTTCCGAAGTATGTGATCGAATTTGCCACGGCTAAACTTGGACTTTCTTACAGAGCGAATGATATTTGACACTATAAGTACTAGTACGTTCTACAATAGGTTATTTGAAAAAAGTCAAATTTGAGTAGTGATTTTTTTTTTCGGCGAGCCAAATATCTTCTAAAACTTTGTCCTGCTATCTTCTTTTTTAAACTTAATTTAGACAGACAAACGTCATATTAATGCAAACATTTACGCATCTCTCTATGAAGACCCCTATTATTGTGGTCATACTACGTCTATGTTAATGTAAATAAGTCGCCATTGACCTGAGTGAATACGGTATAACATCGGCGTGCTCAATAGAGATAAAAACTCGATGGTAAATTTTTGAACAAAAAACTCGTGTTGTGACAAACATGGCGTTTCCGGAAGAAAGTTCTCAGGCTGATGGTAAGCTCAAAAAGAGTGTCTTTGATGATATTTAGTTTGTTAAAATGGTTTATTTTTACTACATATTCAGATGTGAATAATGCAAGCAGCAACATGCTTCTGCGCGAAAGCACCGAATTGGAAACAGCTGATAAAACCGAAAGTGAAGAAGAGGCCGATGGTTCAATGACGCCACCAGTCCCTACAGAGTTCACCTATGGTAAATACACTTAACGTTTTAAAGAAGCAGACAATAGTTGAACGACTAATGCTAATATTTCTGATAATATTTTAGACGATTCGACTGACGATTCGTCTGACGGTGGTGCTTCGTCCGATTCAGATGATGATGATGATCGTCCCTTAAATGGATTGTTTGGTAAATCTAACGCTAACAATGGAGAATTTTCCTGGGATAGTACATTTATCCCAAACTTGTATCGATTGATCGAACTGCGTTCGGATACAAGCACAACCGGGACAGGTAATATCTTTTCATAATAATAAAACATGCAGTCATCCTGATAGCATCACTACCATTGTACTGATTTTGTAATGGTTTTTCTCATCGTATAGTGGATAAAGCTATTATCCACCCGATAGATTTGGGAAACCTGTGCAATGCATTGGCCCCCGAAAGTTATCATTCTATCGCCGATATACGCTTTGAGAAATTAGGGAAAGAACATCTCGATCTTGTTGGCTGCTACGGGAATCGTGAACTCATTTTAAAGCTATTGTTACAGAGCAATTGTATCGATCAGGACAGGTTAGTATTAGTAGCATGTATCGATAAGTATCAGTATTCTATCCTTAGTTTTTTTACGCTTTCCTTATGCTCATTATGTAACATAGATATGATGAACTTGTCAAGTCTGAACGAGATTCCGATTCAGTTCGTACGAGTAATTCGTTGACAACTGGCCTCTATCTACTTTTTGTCAAGCCGCAGTTGGGCTTTGTGATTTTATGGCCGGAGAAAGGTTGCTACGAGGAGAAGGATTCAGTAAACAAACAGAAAAATATGACGAATCTTCACAGGCATGTATTTGATTTATGTCGCTAAAAATTTAAATACCGCTTTCCTTAGTCATCGAATTGCTTATTTATAATCGTACAGGTTTTTGACTAAATTGACGCACCATCAATTCTGCCTAATGAGCGACAAAGACTTGGAAAGCTTTTTATGGAAACTTCCTCAAACTCGTCTCAATGGAACAACAACACGTAGCAATAGAAGCTTTAATTTGAAAGTGACAAAGAACCAGGAACAAAAAAGAAGTGTTGAGATTAGTCCTGGATTTGATGTAAGAATGTGCATACGTCTATCATATTAGGGTACCTTGCTAACGCTAATTTACAATTATTTTAGATAAAATTACCCGAACTTCCCAAACCCGATAGCAATTCATCGACAGCCTATATTGTAGAATCAGTCTCCTCACAATCATTGGTCATTGAATCACGCATTCCAGCAAGTGTTGATACTCATGAGAAAAGCGAACAACATGATGTTTGGAAATTTCGACAATTTGGACGGAGCGTACAGAGGGGGGAGTATTTTTTGAAAGTGTCAAATCTAGGCTACAAGGAATTGTGGACTTTAGTTGAAGATGGTTTCCAAGATTACAGTCTCTTGAAGCCACACAAGAATCGGAAGGAGGCAATGGAGAAGAATAGGGAGAAAGATTTTGAAGAATATAAAAACAAAATGATTGAATGGGCCAAGTGGAAGCTTGAGCAGCATTACAGGTACAGAATTTTGTGGCATTGATTTAAACAGACAGACAGACAAACAAACAAACAAATAAATAAATAAATACGTAATAAGTACCTAACGGACCTGTTTTAGTATTTTTGAGAGCGAAAATTCAAAGAACGACTTAAGTAATATCGAAGACGATCCCGGTAAGTGTTTCCCTCACCCCTTTTTTGCATAGAATATTAATATTTCACTTTCATTCTGTTGAACTATCTTTTCCCTTGTTTTCCAAACATATCATAGACTTTACCGAATGTTATAAGAATCACAAACGCTTATGCCAACGGATTGTCAGGGACTTAGAAAGCATCGACAGCATCCATTGGAAAGAGCTGAAGACGAAGTTCATTTTCGCTAGCACATTGGCAAGATTATATTCAACTGTAGTGGATTATCAAGAAAAAAATTCGTTATTTTTCGCAATTTTTAAGACCGGTAAACGGAATCTAGAGAAATTCTTGTGCAATTTGGGAAGTCACAGCAACGAGAAACTGGGTAGCGGGGAGAACAATAAGACAAAAACTGGTGAACTTGACTCTCACAGTGAAGCTGTTGATGACAAGAGCCATGACGACAAGGAGGGCCATGACGGATATGAAAATAACCAGGGAACTGATGCTTATAATATCATAAGTAAAGCCGGCGGCGCCATTGCGCGGCTCTTCGGTTGGTCAGATAGTGCAGGAGATTCAGAACAAAGCCCTTTCAAGGAGTTAATAGACACCCAGTCTAAGACGGCTGAGCAAGAGGCAGCTAATATAACAGACATCGACTTTATCTCGAAGTTATATGCTGACCAGGATTTTACCGTTTTTGAATCCGAGATGACAAGTATTAAGGATGATTTTTTAAAAACATACAAAAAATGGAAGGGAAAGAAGGATTGGCCAAAGTTTTTGAAAGGGAATACGTGGCTTGACTATTATAAAATAGATTCGACCTCGTATAAAGAAGAGACCGATGCTATGTACAAAGACATAGCAAAAGATTTAGGTTCTAAGCTTGAGTCAATGTATTCCAAGGGGTATGTATTTATATATTAACTTTTTTTTTTTATAACTTCTGCTAATTTGCTACTATTTTAGCGACGAAATCGTTATGACGAAATTGGAGAAGGTTGATTCCCGCTACGGCACAAGATATGATCTACGTTATACCATTAAAGTTAATCAACCACCTTATAACAATCTCACTATCAATGAATTCAAGCTGGATGCATTTGAATGTGGAAAAGTTAAGCAAAATCAAAACTTTTCACCGACTCCGAAGGCGTATTCTAAAAGAGCTCTCCGTATCAATAACGAAATTTATGATATCAAGCAAGTATCATTACATAGTATACATGAACAAGTGTATTCCTATATAAGTCTTATTCTTAGTAGTTATATTTTCTACTATTTAGGAATATCTCACGGTTTGAAGATGGAAAGTTTGTCTTAGTTTTGAAGGATAAAAGTAAAAGTAACAGTGAAGGAAAAGAGTCAATTGTCATATTTTATGATATCCTGGTAAATTTAGAGGCTAAATTTACACCCACCTGTTCTCCTAAACCTACGAAGTATTTGTTCTTGACTGAGGACACCTTAATTGCTATCAACGATTCTCAAGGTCTTATGGCAACTTATTGTAATGCAAGACGCAGAGTGAGTATCTTTTTCAGAGTTGTGTTCTTGTTCGTACACAATTTGCTAATGTGATTGCTATGACAGCTTGACACATATAGTTTTGATAAGAAAGCCAAAACGGTTGATGTTGATTACTGTAATATTATTGAGCCATTTGCGTCATTATCTTCAATCAGCCATTTTCTATGGATCAATAATACACGAACGCTTTTCTTCGTTGAGGAAAATGGGAACTCGCATAC
>CAJVPI010001139.1:0-16161 GCA_910592345.1 Paraglomus brasilianum
GCAAGGGCTTTAGAATCAAATTCTTCCCTGACTTCTTTGAACCTTTGCCATAATCAGATTGGAGATGCAGGAGCAACGGTATTGGCAAAGGCTTTAGAATCAAATTCTTTCCTGACTATGACTTCTTTGGAACTTGATTACAATCAGATTGGAGATGCAGGAGCAACAGCATTGGCAAAGGTTTTAGAATCAAATTCTTCCCTCACTTCTTTGAACCTTTATCATAATCAGATTAAAGATGCAGGAGCAACAGCATTAGCAAATGCTTTAAAATCAAATTCTTCCCTGACTTCTTTGAAACTTTCTGCTAATCAGATTAGAGATACAGGAGCAACAGCATTGGCAAAGGCTTTGGAATCAAATTCTTCCCTTACTTCTTTGGAACTTGATTACAATCAGATTAGAGATGCAGGAGCAACAACATTGGCAAAGGCTTTAGAATCAAATTCTTCCCTGACTTCTTTGAACCTTTATCATAATCAAATTGGAGATGGAGGAACAACAGCATTGGCAAGGGCTTTGGAATCAAATTCTTCCCTGACTATGACTTATTTGGAACTTGATTATAATCTGATTGGAGATGCAGGAGCAACAGCTTTGGCAAAGGCTTTAAAATCAAATTCTTCCCTAACTTCCTTGAATCTTTCTCATAATCAGATTAAAGATGCAGGAGCAACAGCATTGGCAAAGGCTTTAGAATCAAATTCTTTCCTAACTTCTTTGAAACTTTCTGCTAATCAGATTGGAGATACAGGAGCAACAGCATTGGCAAAGGCTTTAGAATCAAATTCTTCCCTGTCTTCTTTGGAACTTGATTACAATCAGATTAGGGATACAGGAGCAATAATGCTAGCAAAGACTTTAGAAACAAACTCTTCCTTGACTTCTTTGAATCTTTATCATAATCAAATTGGAGATGCAGGAACAACAGCATTGGCAAAGGCTTTAGAATCAAATTATTCCCTGACTTCTTTGAACCTTTATCATAATCAGATTGCAGATGCAGGAGCAGCAGAATTGGCAAGAGCTTTAGAATCAAATTCTTCCCTGATTTCTTTAAAACTTTCTGCTAACCAGATTAGAGATACAGGAGCAATAGCATTGGCAAATGCTTTAAAATCAAATTCTTCCCCGATTTCTTTGAAACTTTCCGCTAATCAGATTGGAGATACAGGAACAACAGCATTGGCAAAGGCTTTAGAATCAAATTCTTCCCTGACTTCTTTGGAACTTGATTATAATCAGATTAGAGATGCAGGGGTAACAACATTAGCAAAAACTTTAGAATCAAATTCTTCCCTGACTTCTTTGAACCTTTATCATAATCAAATTGGAGATGTAGGAACAATAGCATTGGCAAAGGCTTTAGAATCAAATTCTTACCTGACTTCTTTGAACCTTTCTACTAATTGGATTGGAGATACAGGAGCAACAGCATTGGCAAGGGCTTTAGAATCAAATTTTTTCCTAACTATGACTTCTTTGGAACTTGATTACAATCAGATTGGAGATGCAGGAGCAACAGCATTGGCAAAGACTTTAGAATCAAATTCTTTCCTGACTATGACTTCTTTAGAACTTGATTATAATCAGATTGGAGATGTAGGAGCAACAGCATTGGCAAAGGCTTTAGAATCAAATTCTTTCCTGACTTCTTTGAACCTTTATCATAATCAGATTAAAGATGCAGGAGCAACAGCATTGGCAAATGCTTTGAAATCAAATTCTTCCTTGGCTTCTTTGAAACTTTCTGCTAATCAGATTGGAGATACAGGGACAACAGCATTGGCAAAGGCTTTAGAATCAAATTCATCTCTGACTTCTTTGAATCTTTATTTTAATCAGATTGGAGATGCAGGAACAATAGCATTGGCAGAAGCTTTGGAATCAAATTCTACCCTGACTTCTTTGAACCTTTATCATAATCAGATTGGAGATGGAGGTGCAGCAGCATTGGGAAAGGCTTTAGAATTAAATTCTTCCTTGACTTTTTTGAAACTTTCTGCTAATCTGATTGCAGATGCAGGAGCAACAGCATTGGCAAAAGCTTTAGAATCAAATTCTACCCTGATCTCTTTGAACCTTTATCATAATTGGATTGGAGATGCAGGAGCAATAGCATTGGCAAATGCTTTAGAATTAAATTCTTCCCTGACTTCTTTGAAACTTTTTGCTAATCAGATTGGGGATATAGGAGCAACAGCATTAGCAAAGGCTTTAGGATCAAATTCATCCTTGACTTCTTTGAACCTTTATCATAATCAGATTGGAGATACAGGAGCAACAGCATTGGCTTTAAGATCAAATTCTTTCTTGACTATGACTTCTTTGGAACTTGATTGTAATCAGATTGGAGATGCAGGAGCAACATCATTAGCAAAGGCTTTAGAATCAAATTCTTTCCTGACTTCTTTGAACCTTTATCACAATCAGATAGGAGATGCAGGAGCAGCAGCATTAGCAAATGCTTTAACATCAAATTCTTCTCTAACTTATTTGAAACTTTCTGCTAATAAGATTGGAGATGGAGGAGCAACAGCATTGGGAAAAGCTTTAAAATCAAATTCTTCCCTGACTTCTTTGAACCTTTATCATAATCAGATTGGAGATGTAGGAGTGACAGCATTGGCAATGGCTTTAAAATCAAATTCTTCCCTGACTTCTTTGAAACTTTTTGCTAATCAGATTGGAGATGCAGGAGCAACAGCATTGGCAATGGCTTTAAAATCAAATTCTTCCCTGACTATGACTTCTTTAGAACTTGATTATAATCAGATTGGAGATGCAGGAGCAATATCATTAGCAAAGTTTTTAAAATCAAATTCGTCCCTGACTTCTTTGAACCTTTATCACAATCAGATTGGAGATGCAGGAGCAACAGCATTTGCAATGGCTCTAAGATCAAATTCTTCTCTAACTTATTTGAAACTTTCTGCTAATCAGATTGGAGATGCAGGAGCAACAGCATTGGTGGAAGCTGAAAGGCATCACTCCAAAATTAAAATTTGCTGCAGTTAATATTTACCACCAATCAAAAAGTTTCTGGAAGTGATTTCCTAAAGACATTTGTTACTGTAAGTGGTTGTAACAATTTGTAATGTAATATTGTAATTATTGAGTTATTGTGAAGACAATGCTATTTAGTGTATTATTTATGTCATCATATGCTTTTATTGCATCATTATATAGTCATAGTTATACATATAATTTATATGCATAAGCATATGTCATCATAGTTATATTAATATACAGATATTGTCACATGAATATGTATTATAAAAGAACATTATCTTGCTCAATAAACAATGACTTTTGGCTGAATGTCTAATAAACAGTCCTCTGACTTTGGAATTTCAAAGTCCTTTACAATGGTAAAATAATCAAGTGGTTGTTGTGGCATTAAGTAGAGTAGTATAAAATGATCATTTTGCAGTGAGGGTGGAAGTCTGGTCCAAAATATTTTATTTATATCATGCATATTTATTGGATTAATTATTACTGCAGTAAGTTAGGAAATAGTTTAAAACAACTTTTGTATATTATATATACAGTCAACTCTGGCTATACTGGCATTGCATATACCAGTTTTGCCTTTATACCAGTCCAATTTTGCTGAACCATATTGATCTCACCCTTATCTTAATAACTCTGTTTATACCAGCTCCGGCACAAGTTACACAAAATCATGTAGACCAGTTTACTTTAAATTATATAAAAGATTTACTTTATACCAGCGAAGTCAAGTGATTATTTGTATGTAATTGTCATGGCTGATGCTGAAGCTGAAACCATGACCTTTTATTGGTTGATCAGATTTTATTCTCTAACCCCATTGGTTAGTTTCAGCTTCAGCCGGCAGCTCCCACATAATTACTAATAAATGCACGCAGCCAACCTTTTAATTATTACCATGTCTCGCAAGAGAATCTTTGCCAAAAATTTTAATACAGACATAGAGACATTAGAATTTCATGAACGGGGTTGCAGAAAAAAAGAAATTTGTCAAATTAAACTAAAAAATTCTTCTTTTGCTAATGCAGAAATCGCCGAATTGTTTGGTTGCGGTATTAGCACCGGTTGGTGATGTTATCCGTGAAAGCGGAAAGTGGCTTGCAATAATCATGCTGCTCAACTTCGCAAGAATCGACAACCAAAATGGCCTGCACTTAAACAAGCAATGACTGCGTGACGTGATAAATCATTTGAAACAAACTCAATTAAATTGGTTTGCAGCAACATCAATTTGAAATAAAAATAATAATAACGCACAATTATGTGTGGTTACACGATTTCCTACCTGTGAAACAGTTTTATATACCGGTCTCTCGTTATAACGGCCAGAAACTACCAAAACACTCGTGCCGGTATAGACAGAGTTGACTGTAGCACTAAAAACTAAGCTTGAAAGCTTTATGCTCAAACAATCAAGCTATCTAACCCTTATTCTGAAATTAATATCTAATTACTGATGAAATAAAACCCAATTATCCCTAGTTAACGATATATTTGCATAGTTTATAGTCGGTCTACCCACAACGTATTCCATAATTGATCTATTTAAATCTTTTTTCTCTCTTTTCTCTTTATTCCTATTCTCTTCGTCCCTTTCATAAACGATTACTATGTAATATGCTGCTCTCTGCTGTTCGGTTGTAAATTTTATGACAAATGAACACTATTCGCATTCTTATCAGCGATATCAATTACAATGTGTTGAATTGCCATTTAGGTAATAATCTGGATTCGCTACTCCAATTTATTAAAAATTACAACTTCAAAATGTTATAGAAATTTTATACTTCAAATTTACACATTGTACGAGAGTTAATAAAGTAAGCATGAAATATATATTGTAGCCGAATGAAATCACAAGACACTTCTAGTTGAGAATATTTATCATCAGACATTACATTGCGTAATAATTTTTGGAGCGGCGCTAAGAAACAGCTCTTTTTAACCTATGCAGATTATTTTGGTCTCCAAACTCACAAAACCTACTGCAAAGAGGACAAAAGCCTCGACAATTGCTCAGTATGTCACAAATATGTTTATCTCCGGTGATCCATTAATCTATTTGTGATTGAAAACGAATAACAATCCTCGGCAAAATCTGTTTATGCACAACAGCAACATTAACGACAATAATTGTCGCAGCGGCGCTGTTATTTGTGACAAAACTCGGTTGATAACCGAACCAAGTTTGCTTTTCGCATATCTAATATTTCGAAGTTATTCTTTTTCCGTGGATGAAGTGTGCTTGTTGTTGAAATGATTGTCGGTCTATCCACCGGCAAAAATTATTAGGAATCGAGTTTTCGGCTAAAAACTTAATAGTTTACTGCATATACAGACAAAAACCTCCAAGTGCACACCCTCTAAATGCACACTCTCCAGGTCCCGAGCTTGGGACTTAGTGATAAATACACACTCCCTATATCCTGCACGTGCAATGATTTTTCAGTCCGTCCATTATTTTCTAAATGCACGCACGTGATCAATTTTGTATTGACCAATTATATTACTACTATTCTCTTTGTAAAATTTAAACCGTTGTTATCATTGTTATGCGTCTTAGAAGGCGAATTGGAACAGACCCAATGCAAGTTAATTTATTCCTGAAGAGCATATTGTATACGATATTCCAGACGCTAACCAACTTATTAGATAAATCGCAAAGACATTTAAAGACGATATTGATGAGGTGAACGCCGAAGAAATGGATGACAGTATTGAGATTCCTATTGTAAGCGCCAGTAGTGCATTGAAAAGCTTAGAAGATGTACGATGGTTTTGTTACAACAAGAAGACACAAGTGAGCAGATAAGGCAGTTAAACAGTCTTGAAAAATTTGTTAATGTTATGGTAATGGAAGGAAAAGTAGTCAAATGAGACAAATCAATATTTTAATTAAATAATAAACGTCTATATTATCATATATAATATTATGGTGTTAAACAAATCACTATTATCCCTAAATGCACATTCCCTTTAAATGCATGCCATGGTCTGGTCCCAACGGCTTGCACTTAAAGGGTTTTGTCTGTACAAGAATATTAGATACTGCGAACAGCCTACGCGTAAGCAAGCGCATAATAATTGACACTTACAGCAGTATGTTATAACTTATGCACTTATGCACGCTCGCATGGCACACTGACAAATGGCTTCGACACAAAACGGAAAGGAGAACTCACCACTTTGAGAAGAGTACCCTATCATTAGCCAGCATTGTGCAGTTTATATAGTGAAACGTTAACACGAAACGCTGATTGGTTGCATTAAACCTTTTATTACGTAATAATTAGGGATACACGGCTGTGTGGGTGCACGAATTTCATTTACACTTAATAAAAATTGTTCTAGAAACAACAAAACCATATATTGCAGCTATGGATTGTAATCAACCCAATTTTTTATTTGGTTAGCGACATTGTAAGCTATATAAACTCATATTCATATGGCAAAGCTCTGTGGGATTACTCTTTTTGCTATAATGACTATTTACAACAATCAGAATGTTACAAATATTACGATGAGCAGCTGTTAACAAGAAAAAAAAGTGAATATGTGAGGAAAACTTTCGACCTTTAGGACACATGAATAGATACGATCATATGCGATGCTAAATTAGTGAATTTTACGCAGAATTTTTTCTTTTTTTGAAAAACAGCTGAAGTATGGTGGGGACACAAGTACTCATCAAACAAAAATCGATGCTTTTTAAAGAAAATACTAGCAGTTTTGTATTAATAATTCGAATATTAAAACCATCAATTTGTTTCTCTTGATAAACATTAACAGTTGACGCTTAGAAATTTGACAAAGATTACCTGTGGCTCGAGATATAACTTTTCAAGTTCGGTTAATTTATATTTAGTCTATATGATTAACCGAAATTTGAAACCTTTTTAATCTTCATTCAGGCCGATTTATTAACAAAAATGGAAATAATTTGTTACACTAAACTTTATCTGCAAACAAAATTTTCTCGTTCTTTGACAATGGGTAGACCCACGAAACGCACACAATTCTGTCGCGAGCTTGCTAGGAAAAAGAGAAAGCCAAATTCTCTTTATAGTACATGTATATAGCGCAGTATTTTGTTACTAATAATTATTTTATTAAAGATGCAATTGGAGAAGACAGCACAGGAAGTAGTGAATCTAAAGTTGGTTATTGGAATGATTATTGATTAGACGATGAGGCTGACGACTTGTTTAAAATATTGGTTCAAAACATGGCAAATCTTCTCCGATCAAATCTTTCATTAACATATACAAAAGGTCAAGACCAACACAGTATCGGCACCATATTAATGCGGAAAAAGCAGCGCAGGAAAATGGACAGACGCTACTTGAATTTCATCCTGAGTTAAATTTTATTGAGCAATATTGGGGCGCTGTTAAGAGATATACGCGGCAACATTGCAATTACACTTGGAATGGTTTGAAGAAAACTCTTCCATCTGCATTTGATTCGATCTCTTTGCAGATAATACAAAAATATGCAGTCAGGTCCAAACGATTTATGGATTGCAATCGGAAGGGATTGAAAGAATCACAGGCAGAATTTACTGTCAAAAAATATAAAAGCCATGGGACTGTTCCTGAAATAATAAAGATTTATTATGAGTGGGTCATTGACATATTTAGTAATGATTCCCCTTGAAAATTGAAACATAGTATGTATGGTGCGCCAGAGTCTGTATTAAAGGTACAGAAAATCTGTATTATTTAAAATACAGATTCTGAAAAATACGGAATTTCATTTATGGTAATTACTGTATTTCGCGGACTAAAGTCCCCCCTAGCATAGTACCATCCTATCATTTTGAAGCTCATGGAATGTAAAATACCATGGTACTATGATCGTGTTGTTACACGAAATACTTGTAAAGTATCATGGTACAACTTTTATTATTAAACATGCTTATTATATTCCTCTTTAAACCACCAAGAACGACGCTGTTTACATGGAATATGGGCCTTTCGAATCATTTTTCTCATATTAAAGCAAGCAAGATATTGCAAATTTATTTGTGTTTCGTAAGATGCAAAATCTTTTTAAGTACGTTACAACCAATAAAATAGCAATTTACATAGTCCTGTCATAGTATTCCCCCTAGTATAGTAACACTATCCGATCAAAGTACCACCCCCGTGTATAGTAAGTACCACATGGTATAACTGGTTTTGTAAAATACCACTGGTACTTTAATTCCCAACAGTTTGTATTAATTGATACTTTTCATCCAATCATTTCGTAGTACTAAATTTACATTTATGGAATTAAGTAATACCATGCACGACATTTCGGATCGATCATTTATTCAACGGATAAAGAAATGTTAACCATGTATACAGTATGTATTATTATAACCCACGTAAGAATCGCATCGTCTTATTCTTAAAGTAAACGATCACAAAACTCCAAATCAAAAACATTATTATTAAATACATCTAGAAAATAAATAATTGCAAAAGCTGATTCCGCAAAATCGATCTTCGTCGTCAATCACTAATAACTCAACAACCAAAAATCATATATTTATGAAATTCATACATTCGCTAAACATAACTGCTGTCGAGGTGTATACCAAAAATTGACACAGAATATTAAGTACGATTTCAATTTCGATATTCCGATTCGTTTGATTCTTCAAAGACGCGAAATCGGTTTTCGCCATAATCCGGAATAGCGCAACAACCAAGCATCCAATGCTCATATAACTTATATGCTTGTTAACCATAACTGTTGTCGAGGTGTATACCAAAAATTGACCCAGAATATTAAGTACGGGTTAAATTTCGATATTTTGATTCGCTTGATTACATGTTTGTTAACCATAACTATTGTCGAGGCGTATACCAAAAATTGCAATCACTCTTCCAATTACTCTCCCAATCACTCTCCCAATCGCTCACGCTTTTGTTTAGTCTTTCTCTAGTGATCGGCTCTTGATCTCCCTCTTTCTTTCGATCACTCCCGCTCTCACTCCTCTTCTCTCTTGCAATCACTCGCTCTCTCTCATTCTTTTTCAAATTCTCACTCTTTCGTTCTCTCTACTTCTTTCAATCGCTCTCTTGCCTTTCAATTATTCTCTCACTCCCTTTCAATCATACTTTCAGTCTCTCACTTGCTTGCCACTCTCAATACCACTCTTTTGCTCACCTCTTCTCTTTATCGTGATCACACTCTTTGCTATTTCACAATTACTTTCTCACTCTTTTGATTTCACATTCTGGCCTTATTTCTTTCTTACACTCTCTTGTTCTCTCTATCTCATACACACATTCTCACCTGTCAGTTCTTTCACTCTTGTTACGAGAAGTTACCCGCAATCGCTCGTAATGGTTCTGTAATCTCGTACTCACCTTTCCAAAAAGGTTATAACTTCGTTTCTGTGAACTAGACTAGTGTCGCTGTGTCTTGTTGGAAGCTTATATTAACCAGTCCGTTATAGCATTTCTTTTATCTCGTTGAATAAAGTTATTAATGATCGATTCGTGCATGGTACCACTAGTTTCCATAAATGTAAATTTAGTAACACTTCAGAATCTGTGTGCGCTCTCACCAGCTCATCGAGCCAATCGAATTTTGAAATTACAAATCCAAATTTGGCAATGCATATCCAAAAGGGGTAATACCATCAAGCCATCTGATGGCTTGATGGATCATCTTGGCCTCGATACCATATTTGGTAAAAAAGTACAGTGATTTAATATTTCACGGAATAAACTTTGTCTGATTGGCAAATATGATTTGTGCTGCCGAATGTGATTAATACTCTCATTACACCTTTTTTGTAGCTGATGAGTACTATCTAGCCAACGATAATCTGATTTCCAAAATGGATTGGTTCGATGAACTGGTGAGAACGCTCTTTGGCACCTCTTGGCGCACCATAATAAAGTTAATGCGTACTTGTGTCCCCCACCATAAGTGCACACATTTTTGCTGCGTAGATTTGTAGAATGACTTTACCTAGCCTACAAATGTCGCAACATCCTTTGCAGGCGTGGCAGAATCAACCATGGAACTATCAACAAGAAGAATTGGTGCGACAACAGCAGCATCAACAACAGCAGCATCAACAACAGCAGCATCAACAACAGCAACAGCAACATCAGCAACAGTTGCTTAATGCTGCCGCATCCATAACTTATCAACCAATGCAGCAGGAATACGTGGATAGCTCATCATTGTATGGAGATGTTCTGATAAACTCTCAACAATATTATCAACTATCGCTCAACCCTTCACAATTGCCTACTAATGTGTATGTGTTTACCTCTGGTGATCTGCCAACGTATCCTATTTTGCAATCAACAAACGAACAACAAATGGCGGCATATATAGATAATTCGATTCAGCAACAGAACGACACTCTGTCTACTAGGCAAAACCTGCTTACGCATCGGCAACAACGGTGGTTGTCGCAGCACCCGTATTCGAGACAGCGTGAAGTACAAACACCAAACAAATTTTTTACGCCGCCGATGCAATCTGAACATCAATTGGACAGACAAAACTCGGTTCAAAACATGCTTGGTGTTTTTCCAATCGAGCAATCAGAATCGGAGTATGTTCAATCACAGGTTCGTATATTCGGTTTACTGTGAGGTAACCGTAACTGTACTAAGTTCACGCATTTACATACTATTATGGCATTATAGGTCTATCCACCAACGGGTAATCCAAGTATGTCTCAGTCACAAGGAGACATTCACCAAGTTTCTCAACCACAAAACAACTTTCATCAATTAGGAAACGGGTTTCCAGATAAACCTTCCCAGATGGAAACTGATGAGCGATCTTTGCAATCTCAAGTAATCAGTCATCAGCGGGAAGTGCCTAATAATGTTTATAATAAGGAATGGATTGAGAACAGTATTCAAGAGAGTTCTATTCACTGTTATCCAAAAAGTGACATTGATGTGGGCCATCTACCTATTGCTGGTGGTGCCTATGGAGCAGTATTTAAGGCAACGATGAAACACAATAATAATACATTGACTGTCGCCATAAAAACTTTGTATCGGAATGTCCATGGTTGTGAGGAAAAATTTTGCAAAAAACTTGTCAAAGAGGTTGGTTGTTGATTTTTGTTCAATATATTAGGGCGTACGTTTTATCATTGCCAATTTATAACTAATGACTTACATACCATCAGTTGAAAAGCCACAAGAAAGTGAGCGGTCATCCGAATATTATCCGATTATTGGGTGTCTGTAAGTATATCATTGTTATCGTTGTAACATGACAATGTATTTTTACACATAACATATTAATATGTATTTTTCAATCTAAAGATGAAGACGACTGTTATCATATGATTTTCGAGTTTGCTGATGGTGGAACTTTGCGCCATCACTTGGCACAACATTTTCATAGTTTAACATGGAAAGACAAGTATAAGCTCAGCCTGGAAATTACTAATGGTTTGAGACACATGCATAAGCTTAATATCATCCACAAGGACTTGGTAATATATGATTGCACCTTATTTTGGTCACAGTTACATAACCTAATGATTACAAACTAATAATTATTATCCTCCTAACCCTTATTACAGTCCTCTTCCAACATTCTTATCAAATCTGGCATTGCAAAAATTGCTGATTTTGGTCTATCAGGGCAGATTATGTCCTCATCAATAGGTGAAGGCACTGCAGCATACAGAGATCCATTATCACTTAGAGACCAATCATATAAACGCAGAAAGAAATCTGATGTCTTTAGTCTTGGAGTGTTGTTTTGGGAAATTTCTAGTGGGCAAATTCCTTGTGAAAAATGGGTTAGTGTGGCAGAATGTAGAAAACAAGGCTATCGAGATTCTCCATTTCCAGGAACCCCAGAAGCATATGTTCAGCTATATTCAGCATGTTGGAGTGAAAATCTAGATGAACGACCATCATGTACAGATGTTTACAAACAATTAATACTGTTATTTAAGACTCAAAACCAGCATCCACAAGGTGAAACACTGGAACTCTTTGGTGAGCTGAGAGGTGAAGCAAGTACACTGGAAGCTGTTTTAGAATCAAACCCTTCCATCACTTCTTTGACACTTTCATCTAACCAGATTGGAGATGTAGGGGCAACAGAATTGGCAAAGGCTCTAGAATCAAATTTCTCTCTGACTTCTTTGAAACTTGATTGTAATCCGATTGGAGATGCAGGAGCAACAACATTGGCAAAAGCTCTAGAATCAAATTTCTCTCTGACTTCTTTGGATCTTTATTTTAATCAGATTGGAGATGCAGGAGCAACAGCATTGGCAAAGGCTCTAGAATCAAATTCATCTCTGACTTCTTTGATACTTTTTTCTAACCAGATTGGAGATGCAGGAGCAATGGCATTGGCAAAAGCTTTGAAATCAAATTCCTCTCTGATTAAGTTGGATCTTGGTAAATGTCAGATTGGTAATGAAGGAGCAACAGCATTGGCAGAGGCTTTAAAATCAAAATTTTCTCTGACTTCTTTGATACTTTTTTCTAACCAGATTGGAGATGCAGGAGCAACAGCATTGGCAAAAGCTTTGAAATCAAATTCCTCTCTGATTGAGTTGGATCTTGGTAAATGTCAGATTGGTAATAAAGGAGCAACAGCATTGGCAAAGGCTTTAGAATCAAATTCTTCTGACTTTTTTGAGACTTTGTGTCAATCAGATTGGAAATGCAGGAATATCAGCATTGGCAAAGTCTCTAGTACTAGAATCAAATTATTATCTGACTACTTTGCAACTTTCTGAAAATAATATTGGAGATGTGGAAGCAACAACATTGGCAAAGGCTCTTAATATTAAATTTACATCTCTAGCTCGTCTGGATCTTTCGGAAAACAAAATAGGAGATGCAGGAGTAGCATCACTGGCAAATGTTCTAAGATCAAATTCTTCTCTGACTTCTTTGGAACTCCATTATAATCAGATTGGAGATACAGGAGCAACAGCATTGGCAAAGGCCTTAGAATCAAATTCTTCCCTGACTTTTTTGAACCTTTGCCATAATCAGATTGAAGATGCAGGAGCAACAGCATTGGCAAAGGCTTTAGAATCAAATTCTTCCCTGATTTATTTGAAACTTTATTATCATTGTATTGGAGATGGACCTTTTTGGGAATGTGTTTTGTGAACGACGAAATATTCATGTGAATTTGTGCTACAGAAATTAGAATAGCACAAAGGATGAGTATTTCGAATTTAATCATATAACTTATTGGTTCTCAAAACGCTTAAATATGGCTGCTCCCCGAGCAGTGTTCAGCATACTTTTTGCATCTGGTGTTGATGACTTGAAACAACTAATAAATAAATTCTCTTATTCTCGAAAATAACTCAACTATTGATAAATGAGTCCCTGATCTCCTGAAGTCGACGACAACCTCCTCGGTATATGAAATCTAATGCATATTGCAAGCGATTTAATCTAAAAAGATCAAGTTCGAATAAAAGGATAATAATTGCAATACCGTTCTTAAGTCTCCTGAAACGACTATCGTGAAGAAGGAGCAGAACGTTATAAACGTAGCGAATGGAAGCTGATTAACTATAAGACTTCCGCTGCGACAATGAAAGCTATAATGAAATAAAGCTCTATTACGATCGATGGAACAATACTTGTTCGTTAAGAAAGATCATGTTTAAGAATAAAGTAAAACGTTCGTAATTGAATACGTTCGATAAGAATTAGAGTTAATAATGTTGTGTCAACTTTATTACTTGTAGCAGCATAACAAAACGGGGCGAGTCTTTCCATCGACTCGTTTTCACAATTATAAGGCAGTTTGCTCAGGCACAGTGCAAATAGTTACATTGACTCGATCGAACCATATCAATGATGGTAATGATGGATGTAGTGGTTTTTTGTAGAGGTGAAGGTGTGTAAGTAAATAGTCGATTGTAAACATTATAATTAGTTAGCATTATATATCAGTAGTAAATTTGTTGGTGTTTGTTTTTGTTAGTGTGGTGTTGTCATTTTCGGAATCACTTAGTATTTTCTTAAGATCTTTTCGGGATTTGACATGCGAAGATCGTATTCAAGCGGATTATGATTTGTGATAAGTCGTGCTTTCTCTATGGATAGTGTGTTTAAATTTTTCGTTGTATTAGGCTTTCGACATTACATTGCTTAGTGTATTTTTGATCGATTTTTGATAGAACGAAAGAGCACAAAATCTTTTTTGCAGGGATACTCATTATATGTCAGTGGTAATGTTTTATTTTGTAATATGTTCATTAATAAATAAAATGATATCTTGTTAGGTGTATGTGATTGGTGTAATACAGTATATAAAGCTTTTATTTTAAAATCGATGAGAGAAAATTGCATGTTTACTACCTTAAACTTATTTTTAATCTTTTGACTAATAATTGCCAACTCTTATAAATTATGGGCTGGGCTAAATGTGAGAGAAATCAATAGAATTAATCTCAGAGCACTCATTCTTTTCGATCGGTTGTTGAATGTTAGACAGGAGCTTGCTTATCATCCGGTGCTGAATCCCCTAAAAATGTCATCTGATCAAAGTAATCTATCTCTGACTGTCCGTATCTCTCTTTCATTAAAGATATTATATGAGTACAGTTTGCGGGAGGGATTTGGATTCAGAGACCAGAACCATTTCAGACCGTTTCTAGACAAGTGAAAATTTTTTCCTATAAGGTACGTCTTGGTAATTTTTTGATTGTGTGTTTTGTTTGTTGGGGAATGGTATTTCGGGTCAGAATATATACTTGTGAGGTATTAGTAATTTTATAATTTTCTGTAAAGAAGATTTCGTGTATGTGTGGTTTTTTATTTGTTGGGGGAATGGTGTTTTGGTCGGAATATATACTGTGGAGGGTATTAGTAATTTTTATAAAAATATTTCTCACATTAATGGTAACACTAGCAAAACAGGTAAGTTTATATTGCGACACATAATTGTTTAGCCAAAATAAGTTTACTTAAAAATAGTAGAGTATAAAATGAAAACGAAAACGCCTTATTGTAAAATTTTATGTCATTAATTGTGCGGCTGATTACCAAATGGGATCTGTTGCGCACTTTCAATATATTTGCCGTAAGTTTCAGCTTTAATTTCTGAATTATGAATGCTTTGGTTAAAATATCCACACCAGAGGTTCTAATTTGGGATCAGAAAAAGAAATTGGTTGGCTTATAAGGTAGAGGCGATAGAATGATATTGTTGTAAACACTCAGGCTGCTGGCAGAAGGATAATACCAACGATTTTCAAGGTAAATCTATGTTGATTTCATCATTTTTGAGAAATCACCTAGCATATCAGAATAGAGATATAAGGCTTGATAATTTTTAGAATAGTTTATAATACCTCTTATTGAGCGATATTCGCTAAATAAAGAAACATTGCCAGTTCCCCGAGACTTGAATGGAGGAAGACGGGAGAAAGATATTTTCTTTTTCCGTAAGGTACAATTTGGATTTGTGGGGGAATTGGATAAAGTTCGAGGCTCGTTTACGTGGAGAATTGCGACAATCTCGGCTTGAAGCATAAGTGTTGGGATTTTCGAGTAAAGCGACATTTGGGTGTAATTCTTCGAAAGGAAAAAGTGAGCTTTGAATCTCTGTGGACCCACACAGCTTTAAGCGGATAAAGCAATCGGCACAATAACAACACGGAGCACAAGGAAACTGTGCATATGCTTTTTCGTGAATTAAGCGTAATTTCTTTATTAATTGAGATGATGGACGCCAATATTGAGCATGAAGTGAGGTGGATTAGATGTATTGTGATTCGACGATTGCAGATATTGATACTTGTGTTTGAGGATTTATTGATGTTGCTTGGGTTGTAGTACATGGTTCGGGTAAAAGAGGGAACAATGGAGAATCAGTAGTAAAATATATCAGGCAATAAGAAGAGTATATTAAGATAATAGTTCTGGTCAATACAATTATACCGACAGAAGAAAAACTCATTAAAGAAGAAGTAAACGTATGAAGACAAGCACTTATGACAATTAAAAATTTTTTAGAGCAAAGAGTATGGTGCGCCAGAGTCGTCAAAAGTCTGTATTTTAATACAGATTTTCTGTATTTGAAATACAGATCTTCAGTATTTTTATACAGATTTGCTGTATTTAAAATACAGATTTTCTGTATTAAAATACAGTTATTTAATGTACAGATTCT
>CAJVPI010001140.1:0-16154 GCA_910592345.1 Paraglomus brasilianum
TAAATCGGCGATCAAGCTCACCAAAGCACAAAAAAGCCTTCTTCAAGAATTCAAAGAAATCTTTGAGGAACGTAAAAGGGAAAGTCATAGTTTCAGTCAAGAAACGTGTGCCGCAGAAATTCGAAGTGCCTCTGGACGTACATGCCGCTTAAATCAGTCAGTTGTATCAAAAATGCTCAAAAGTCAGTATTGCCAAAAGAGGGAGAGAAGGCTGTTAGATTTGGGCAATGAATGAAAAACGAAAAAAGCATATACAGAAGACAGGGGAGGACTCCGTATCGACAGTAATCTTATATGACAATGAATCGACAGATAATAAACAGTAGGTAGTTCTTATCACGATAATAAAGCCATCGTTATCATGTGAGCAGATTTTTTTGAGGTAGTGGCCGCATCGTTACCGTAAATAAAAATTACGATTATTTGCAGAAGACCTACTTGCAATCGTCACAGTGTTTGTGGCGCGACATAATGGACTATGTTCGGCCGCAAATCGCAGAAGGTTCAAGAGTTTCAAGAAGGAAGTGAAGAAACTTTCAGCGGGCAAGGTACGACATATTCGCATTTATCCCAACCAGCAGGAGCAGCCGAAACTCAGAAAATTGATGGGAACAGCATGTTACCGCGGTCGAAAAAGAAAGTATCAAGCGAGAAAAGAAGGATCTACGCGTACTATGTCTCAACGCCAAAAACTTCAATGATACCAAACTTAAATGGATCCTTGAAACTTTCTATGACATTTGTGATGAAGCAATGAACAACTTGCTTAAAGGATATTCTTCCAATTTTGCTGCCAATCGTAAAAAATTTTAAGATGAAGTTCCGTTCCAAAAAGGATCCTCAACAATCAATTACAATACTTTCTAAACACTGGGGCAAGTCTCGTGGTGAACTTTCTAAAATCAAGTCAGCAGAATCTCTTCCAAATAAGCTTGAATATGATAGCCGCCTTGTTATGAATTGACTTGGGGAATATTATCTTTTTATACACCACTTGAAATATGGGCTGAAAACCAAGGCCTATATTTCAAAAGGTTTTGATCTGATTTTTTTATTATATTATATTATCATATCTATTAAATTAAAGTTTTAATTAATTATATATTTAATAATTTAATAGGAGGGATCAGGAGTGATTTCTCTGGATCCAGGCGTATGTACATTCATGACAGGTTATGATCCATGGAGTAGCTGTTGAATGGGGTAATAATAACATTGGCCGAATTTATAAACGCGGTTGTATTCATGGGGAAAAAAAAATAAGCGAAAACGTTACAGGTAAATTTTATCAATTAAATTATAATATTTATTTATAATTTAACATACACTACCTGGACAAAAGTATCGAACACCCTAATTTTATTAATTGCTCTAAAGTGTACATAATAACTGAAGCTAAACTTTCTATATGTTATAGTCTAACTTCTTATGAAACGCGGATATAATTTTTACGCGTTGTTTATATTTATTTCCTTTGTAAACAATATAATAAACAGGATTGGTGTTTAATCTTTAACTTGAAAATGTCTGACTTAACCGAAACCGAACGTGGCCAAATTATCAGACTTTTTAAAAGTGGTGCTACAAAAATGAGTATATCTGAAACTCTTGGCTTCCCTAGAGCAACAGTAATACGAAAAATTCAAAAATTTCTCGGAAAAAAAAAAGTCTCGCAACCCAATCACGCAGTACTACCCAAAACTTTTAAATTTTGAGCAAAACAAATATTAAACCGGGTTGTTAAGCAAAACAGCAAGAAATAATCGGCTGAACAAATCAAAAATCTGTTTAATGAAAGAACCAATTTACACGAACTTAAAATTTTTTTCTCGCATGCCGACA
The DNA here is from genome assembly GCA_910592345.1 of Paraglomus brasilianum. Lineage (NCBI taxonomy): Eukaryota > Fungi > Glomeromycota > Glomeromycetes > Paraglomerales > Paraglomeraceae > Paraglomus > Paraglomus brasilianum. The sequence continues at coordinate 1,843 of CAJVPI010001140.1, forward strand.
TCCAAACCTTTACTCAGAGAAAATCGCCTAAATTGGTGTATTGAAAGAAAATTTTACCTAATTGGCTAAGCCAATTACCGTATTTGAACGGTTATGGTCAGAATTGGAAAACACATTAGAAAGCATTCAATCATGTAAGGGAACTTGGGACGGTACTACCGGAGGAATAAAGCCAAATTACTAACGATGTTTTGATGGATTTAATTAAAAGTATGCCTCGATAAGTTGAAGCATGTATTGCGAGTAAGGGCTGGCCAACAAAGTATTAGTCTTACACATAGATTGATAAGAAGTTAGACTATAACATATTAAAAATTTAGCTTTAGTTATTATGTACAGTTTAGAGCAATTGATAAAGTTAGGGTGTCCGATACTTTTGTCCAGGTAGTGTATATACTACTTTCAATTGTATATTACGTCGTGTTATGTTACGCATTCACAAGAGGATCCGTTGTCTTGTGAATGATTGTCATTATAAACTAGCTAAATGGCTTTGTGAAAAACTATCGTATAATATTACTACCCGAATTTCGCACTCAAGGAATGGTCCGACGTGGATAACGACGCATTGGTTCCAAGACTGCTCGAGCCATGTGTACATGGTCACATTATCACTTTCAACAGCATTTGATCTATAAGGCACATGATCTTGTACAGAAGAATACACAAGTAAACTTGTGGTTATATTCATAAAAATCTAAGGTGTTTTGCTGTCCCCAATGTAAAACAAACCTTGACAGAGACATTAATGGTGCTCGCACATTCTTCTTTGATATCTTACAAAAAAGGAGCTGACGCGGGTGCCTAGTCCCTAACAGGACTTGTTATTCCTAATTTAGACTTTGCTTAATAATAATGTGGAGTTTTATTAGTAATGATAGGTTTTAATGTAGGCGTCACTAAACTATGTTCGTTTATAGTACCATGTCATGTATGTCATACATACAAGTGCCTGTGCTAATAAACTATAACCTATAATAGAGGTGCTCGCCAATGACATGCAAGCATTAATATTAGCAATCTCATCTAAATTAATTGACCCCCCTGTACTTGGGGTTTTCATTTTCCTTTGTTATGCACCAATTGACTGTTAAAGCTTCCTTTAGTTATATTCATCTATCTCAACACACGTCTCATCTCATTAGTCATGCCTCCAATCGATTTTATACACTGATGGAATGCTCACCCCACAACTGATCGAAAGTGCATCAATGATATCAAATAAGTTATAATCTTCTGACCAACTGATGGGGCGCAACACGGTGATCATTAACGTAGCCTAAGCTGGTATAGAGAATATGATGAAATAATGACATCATAATGTACAGCTAATAATACTTTTGTCGATCAACACAAAAGTGGAAAGTACAACAATAGACAGTATACTATTACGTCTACGACTAATACATCATTAATATGCAGTCTATTTTGACCACCAACAGTTTAATATTACAAATTAGGCTTTTTCAGGGACAATCACGTGAGTTAAACACGGCGTTAGTTCTTTTAAAGTATTTAATCTGCCCTTAAAGAGTTTTCTGCATAAACAAATTAATTAGAATGTTATATTTTCGCGCATGGAAACATGTTCACAGTCTTCCAATACTACCAAAATGGTCTTCAGTTTCTTTACCACGTCTGGGTCCCAGAATAACCGACCATGAACGGAGATTGATTCAGACGAGCATGATCAGATTCTCTCGTCAAACAAACAAACAAGATGGAAGAACAACCCCTGTTACAGTCACTGCCCCTGTATTAGATAATGATAGGTACAAAGAAGCTTCTCCATGGATCGATAGGTTATTGCCAAAGCAGTTAATGCCATATGCACGGCTGGCAAGACTCGATAGGCCGATCGGTACATGGCTACTCTATCTGCCATGCAGTAAGCACAATTAACACTTGCACACATCTAGAGACCGTTTTATACGACTATTATGATTGAAATTTCAAATCTACCAAAATACTTTACGTTTTTAGCATGGAGCATATCAATGGCTTCATATCATGCCCAACTCCCAATATCACAATTACTGCAAATGCTTGGCTTGTTTGGCATTGGCGCACTTGTCATGAGAGGAGCAGGATGTACAATAAATGATATGTGGGATTCACAAATCGACAAGCTTGTAGAAAGAACACAATTACGACCACTTGCATCAGGGGAAATAACACAGTTCGAGGCATTGTCATTCTTAGGAATACAACTGTCTGCCGGATTGGCAGTGCTGACTCAACTAAATTGGTATAGTATATTTCTCGGAGCTAGTTCATTGGGGCTGGTGACGATTTATCCATACATGAAGCGTGTTACGTTCTGGCCTCAATTATTCCTTGGTTAGTATAAGCAAATCAAAATGCAATGAATGGTAAATTTGTTTCAGCCATTTTCATTTATAATTCATTAGATTGAAAATTTCAGAAAATTAATATCATGACGCGTTACCGAGACGATTGACTAAGGCAAACCACTTTTCCACTGGTAGGATTGGCTTTTAATTGGGGAGCTCTGCTTGGCTGGCCGGCTATGCTGGGTAGCAGCAATTGGACCATAACACTGCCTTTGTATGCGAGTGGAGTGTGTTGGACTCTGGTATATGATACTATTTATGCTCACCAGGTAACTCGACTGAATTGGTAAAAAGCCTTTTTCTTGCAAATCACTGAAATCATTCATGGGGAAAAAAATATATCAACAGGACAAATTATTTGACTCGAAAGTTGGCGTGAAGTCAACTGCATTACTCTTTGATCAGAAAACACGTCTCTATCTATCGTGCTTTTCGGGTTCAATGTTATCGTTTCTCGCTTTTGCTGGATACATGAACAATCAAGGATTACCATTTTATTTGATTTCAGTTGTTGGAGCAGGGTCTCATTTGACATGGCAACTACGAACTACTAATTTTGATGACATTGCAGATTGTGGGAAGAAATTCAGGAGCAACAAGTGGGTGGGGATATTAATTCTTGGTGGAATAGCCGCGGATGGAATATGGCAAAGCGTTGCAAGTTAATACTTGATATAGATGCCAAGGAGATTTTCAATTCACAGGTTTACTAGTTAGGAGCATAGATGTTTATTGAAATACTCACAATCTCTGTAGCCAACGATTTTTGCTAGGTAGACAATCTTAAAAGTATACAGTTGATTTAATGAGATGTGAATACGACAAACCCTCGATCTTTTCCTTACCACGTGACCCCTACCAACCTGAGAATCTTGAATACTGTAAATGAGAGGCATACAAATAATGTGTGTTACAAATTTGGATCAGGGTATAAACAAAACTAGGGCTGAGGTCTCTACTGTGTTACAACATTCTTTAAAATGTATTGCAAATCCTGAGGGCCCCATAAAAATAATAGTATGTTCGGTGGCCTCCTTTTATTCTAACTGCAATTGGATGTTCTTTCGCTTTACGTAAACGTTTATTTAGTCTTGTGGATTTTAAATAGTCAACAGAAATTATAAAGTTACAGCATAGCAATATATTTATTTTATTATTCAAGACGTCTGAACATGCGATCGGTTATAAATAAAAAATATGCCAACATACGGTAATAATATCTGCTAATTGTACTGTATAAGAAAGATTCCTGATTAAAACGATTATGAAACATTAACACTTATTTTATTCCTTCATGCGAACATTATTTTTTCCGATAACCAATTAACGTTCACATGGTGCACTCACCGCATCAATTATCGGGTCCCCTGCGTTTTATGGATACTGGTGAGTCCCCTAGCTGTATCATCGAACGTGATAGCCATACTTGCGGTGCTCATAACCCAAAGACGTCGCACAACATTGGTTAACATTCAGTACAAGCCGATTATGTGTTAAGGAAAGTCAACTGTTTCGACACTCCACTGTCAAAAATAGTTAGGAAATAATAAGGATAAGTAAAATGACGAATGGAGTCAAACATTACTGAATTAGGTTGTAAATAGATCGAATACATTAATGGGCTAATGTTGGTTAATTGTGTAACTGTGCTAACGATATATGAGCTTCCCAGGTCAAAGTGCAGTGGTCACCCGTACCCAGCCCAATAAGATTTTTATGGATACTTAGTTTGATAGTTTACCTTGTCATTGTCTTCATGCCCAGGCCCGAAACATGTCACTTCTTGCAAGTCATCATATAAAGTAATGTTGTGACTGTGTAATGTAGCTCCAGTCTGTATATGACGTAGGGTAATAACATCATTAACCATCCAGTAACCCGAATTGTCATAGTTATTGGTATACGAATGTCGCTGAACTAGCCAGTTGTCATTGATATCACTAATTTGATCATCGCCATAGCAATTCACTAAGAACAAAGAGAGGCAATATTTGGTAATTGAAATGATAATCAGGAAATCAATCCCCCAACCAACCAAACCATAAAGAGAGAGGGAAAGAAAAAAAAAGAGGTTTGTGATGGAGAAATTACGTCACAACGAAACCATTGCTGCAGACACTATCGCTCTCATCTGCTAATCAATCTACGATGCACCGGCACGGTTGGCCTACCTTCTTGTTGATTTGTCTTTGGTGATGCAACATCAGAATGCGAATGTAAATTTCGACGCGTCATCTTATGTCGCAGACGCACTGGAGTGTTATACGAAACTACATCAGCAGCCTTGCGTTTTTCTCCAAACGCAGGAAGAATGATCCAATAATGATTCTCGTCCGGAGGCCAGCGACAAGCAAATACTTCCTGTGTGGAGAGAGAGAGGGGTGAGTGAGAGAGAGACAAGGGTTGGTGAATTGAAAAGACGTACGAACAAGGATGCATGAAGCGGGGGCGTATTCGAAAAAAGTCAAAAAGTATATTGGAAGAGAGAGCGGGCATTCGACCAACTATAAAAGCCGTGGGTAACTGTGACCAGATCTGCGTATTGTCCATGTTTGCACTATAAGGTACCCCTTTTCAAACTCAAACCCCCTACGGCCCCGATGCAAACCTGCTGCTTAGAACCCGCTCTATAATCTACGGGATGGCTTGACAAGAGCTGTCCAGTAGCGTTGTGTTTCAGGACTATATGTGACCCATAACGTATGAAACCATCAGTCATTGAGTTATAATGTCCTTGTTCATGTTGTCGCTGATACGTTGACGAAGACTGTTCTTCGTATTGATTAACAAGATTGTTGTGTGAATTCGAAAACCTTCCCAGGTTTGAATCGTGTCGGTCGTCTGCCATTACGTACTCGTCCACTCTAGTAAGTCCCATCTCTTATATTTTGACCATACGGCTACAAATACAAAGTTTGTGCATTTGATAATATACTGAAATAATAAAGAATTAATGTAGTAAAACGGGGCAATAGTAAATTAACCAATGTCATAAAAATTTCGTCTTTGGGTATTAAAGGAAACGACAGTCGAGCAGGGAAGAATGACAAGATAGAGAAACACGCAATTTATTATTGTTGAACAGGAATATCTAGTCTAAATGTGGAATAGCGGAACTACAAAAAATTTTGTCACTTTCTAAGATCGTCACGCATAAATATCACAGAACTGTAAAAAAATATATTGGAAGATAACACCACAAACTAAAATATTACACTAGTTTGAATAAATTGATGTGAATATTGCATAGCTTGGATTTACTACTATAAAAATTAAATTGAAAGGCTCTGTATATCATCTGACATGGCTTTAACTTGAACAACAAGACATCAGAATGATTCTAATTGTTCATTTTTATCTCTGACATCATATCCATCTTATTATCAAAAATCTATCTTGTAATGTAGCAGATGCAAAAAAAAACCAAAAACTTCTCTGAATATGAATAAGAATTTCTCTCACTTTTCAATAAGTACAACTTGTCTCTCTCACTTTTCACATGCTTAATATTACATCAAAGTTTTTAAACTAAAGTTCTATAAAAAGTACTACAAAGTTAAAGATATAATTCTCTATAATATGACAATAAAGTGGTGTTGAAGAATTATCAGTATACTAGAATGATTTTGATTAGTAGTCTGGTTGCCATTCACAACAGGGGACAAGGATTACATTGTATTTATATAATGTTAGTTTTTATAAACTTTTGCATTATAAAATTGACACGGGGAGTTAGTGGGTCCTTTATTGGGCACAGCTACGGTGACTGTTGGGGAGTTAGAGAATGAGCCAAGTAACACCAAAAAATCAACAGCCAATTAATTGTGTTGACAAAAATCTCGGAGCTTTTCCATGCAACAAAGAATGCTAATTTGTGGTGTGAGAATCTTTTTTCAGTAAAAGTAACGAGTTAATATAATAATAAGGAGAATAGCTTTTCTTAAGTACTATCAAAAACTCTACTTTATAAGGTAATATGTATAAAGTCTCTGGTGAATAATACATTTAAACTATCTAAAAGTTTTAAAGTAAGAATAACAGCAGAATGATTAGAAGGAGCATAAATGGACGCTAATGTAGTAATATATAATATATTAGTATCTGCCCCCACAGTTACGCAGAAATCAAGTTGGTTAAACAAATTATCGTTAGAATTCCAATCGACACATATGAATGTGCTTACAATAAATTTAAAAGCGACAACTTCACAAAGCATGGTTATCAATAATTTTCAAGTTTGTGCATTTTTGTCTGCGATCTTGTTGAAATATATAACTATTGATGAGGAGTCATTGCAATTTGGATTGTATCCACGTAAATTTGATAACAAATTTCTCGATCGTCACTAACGGACTTTTTTAACTGAAGAATTTAATCACATCGTTACTTTATTTGGATGGATGCAGGATCACCGACCACAAATGGCAAAGTTCTGCATTACGTCATTGATTGGTGATTGCGCAATACACACACTCACATGCAATGAGAGTGACACATTTACGATGACGTAATCCAATGTGCTTTCCCATATACCATATAGCGAACGTTTGATGATCCCTTCGAAACATGCCTCCATACACTTTCGATCCAATTTTAAAAGTCAAGTATGATGATAATAATTAATTAAGGATGGACTTGTTCTTTCGGGAAAAGAAATTGCATCCGAACGAAATTCTAAATTTTACTTGGAATTACCCCTCAATCCGTAAAATCGGACACAGTCAATTCGGCAAGACCAAAGCGGGGAATATCCTCACAAAATTTGTTGCACCAGAAGCATTATGATGTCATAGCATCGAACAATTGTATTTGTGTTAACTTTTACGGTATGTACCGATCAGCAAGGTGTGATAAATATAAGAGTGACAGCAAAGAAAACTTACGTGTCACACAAATGTTCCTTCAAAAATCTATTCGCGGAATTTTACATTCTCCGTGCGTTAGTTGTTATTATCACAAACATCTTTTGTGGACAATATACCATTGGTGATTTGACAATAGGTTGGTCGATGACAAAGAACTCGGATTTATATTATGTCTGTATGACCGAGACGAATGCGTAGTTCAATGGATACTGCATTCTAAAATTGGATTTTCCAGTTACAAGTATGCATTCCCCTTTCATTGTTTGCCCTCTATTGCTGTTGTGGCTTACATTTTATGGTTTACCGCATTCCTTAGTAATCCTTGATAGGAATGTTCTCTTGGCAAAGTTCCCAGATCTCTTTTTTTTTTTTTGGACGGGACACTGTTCACCTGCTGATACTGTCAACTGAGCATACTCATCCGAGCATCTTATAAACCATATTTTAAAACGTGAGCGCCCAATAAAATTTTAATTATACACATCAGACTCTAAATTATCTGCAAGTAGAAATTTCTTTTTATTGAAGAAAGGACTTTCTCCAACCTCGTACTGTGTGATTTTCAACAACACCAGCATAACAATAGGCAGATACTTCCATCTTTTGTACTTGTCTTTGTTTACGAGTACTACATATGTAGGTACAGTGACGTCTTTTGTTTAGTAACACATTGTTTAGATAATTACTGAATACCTTCAGCCAGAATTTTCAAAAGAATTTCGCGTATTCACGTTTTTTCTTTCTTTTTCTGTGCTAGTACGTAACATTGTTTATTACGCCACAAAGAGGCCAATCGTTCGGAAAGACTGTTGTAATTAGGTATAGTTAATTGTGGACAACGAAAATTGATTAACCGAGCATCCCCCACTCGGCGTTCATCCATTAACGCTGTTGTTTGATACTTGATTAAAAATAGAACTGAATTGTTTTACAGAAAGTGATTTGCAGAGATAATTGAGTATACAATTCGTAGACATCTCGTGCGCGATGTTGCCGACGAACGTGTTGCAGAACGAAACGTCTCTCGTGGCGATTTTTGGGAGGAGTTTAATGTATCTTGGCAAAGTATTATAGCGATGATACTGGCACTAGAATAAAATCTAAGATTAATACAGGAATGATTACACCAAGAAGCCTAACAAACTATGAACGAATACTGAACATTGAGTTCTAATCTCAGATAGAGACATAATCAGTCTATCCTGAAGAGAGACGAAGATCCTGGTGGTAATTTTGATTACTATTCGTTGAAGTAATGAATGCATTTTGATAGATCCCAACCTACGGATTTCCCACGGAAGAGGATAGCCAGGTAGACGTATATAACTCGAGGGTGACATAGTAATCAAGGATTAGGTCTACCGATCGAAACAAGGTCGCGAGTAGCAAAGTCTAATTTAAGGATCACTAACTGTCGTTGTATTTACAGCTCCGTTCGAAAATAGCTAAATCCCAAGGTCAATAGTGATTGACTCTTTATATTCCTCCAACCATGTCGCTTTGGAAGTCATCTTTTCTCAACATGCTCTGCAGTACTATGACATTCACACAGCTGTCTTCAGTGATCCTCTCTACATTGGCAAGAACCTAACGCCTTGGCATAACCAGCATCTATCCTCAAGTTTGATCTGTCACCAATGAAAAGGATTATTAACAAGTACCAACAAGAGTTGGCGTATTCAGAAGTTATAAGAAGGAAATACCGCCCACGTACAATAAACATTACATATACAAGATAAAGAGATTCATCGCCGGAGCCTCAGTTTGCTTAACACCAAACTGCCATCGAGGTTAGTGATTTGATTTTGTGTGTCCTTTACCTCTAGAGCTGCTTTCGAGGTTAGTGATTTGATTGAACCCAATAATGCCAATAAATCTGTTGAGAATGTATTGGTATAGTTCTCTCATTTGTTGTGTAAGCATTGTTTAATATGCTATTTTACTTGAAGGCTTTGGCTGGCATAACCTAATAGATGAATATTATGCACCAACCAATAATACTGCATTCGCACGAGAAGATATAGTCACTGAGATGAACAATACTTAAACAAGGAAGGATGGATGATGAGAATTGAAAATTCGGTCCATTGATTGACTGGCCATCCAACAGTCTCGACGTTAATCCAATTAAGAATAACGTTGAAACGCGAATGCCACAAAACCGACAAGCTAATGAAATTTATGGTTGTGAAATTCCTCGAGAGGTGGTCAATAATTTAGTCTCCTCCATTTTGGCGGTAGAATCTCATACTGAAAATTTCTATTAATAAAGTAATTAATAAGCCTTCAAACAAACTTGAACTTGTTTAATTTGAATTCATAATTGTTGTGATATAGAGTTTTTTGTAATCGCTTAACACACTGTATATCACCTTACATTGTCCAAAATCTATCGAATTGTCTTTCCAAAGTTGATGCTTCTAATCGTCATCAGTTGTTAGTCTGAGCCCGTATTCTGCAAGGTGCGACTTGGAAATCGTGGACGGACTAGAAACAAGAAGATCGCTGCCGGAGGAAGACTTGGGAAAAGCTATTACATCCCGTATTGAACTAGTACCGCAGGTTATGGCCATCAGCCTGTCAAAGCCTGTCCAGTAACAATAATACAACAGAAAGTTTAAGAATAATGCCACGTATTAGCGATCGTAAAAAATTAGGCACAATTTTACCTAGTGCGATACCTCCATGTGGTGGGCATCCATGTCCAAGAGCGTCTATCAGGTGTTTGAAGGCGTTTCTTTCTTCTGCATTCAACTAGAAAAGAGAATCGTAATGTATAACGACAATTTTCATAACCAGGCCTTGCAAACTGCTCAATCAACATACTTTTAATATATTCTCCAAGACCATCGCCTGCAATTCTGGCGAATGTATTCGAATTGATCCACCTCCAACTTCGACGCCGTTTATCACCAAATCATAGTGTTGAGCATGGACCTAGAAAATCCCGTTTAAAGTCAGTTTTCCGCATCCAGACTGAAGGTGTCTAGAAAATTCTTTACCTTTTTCAGGATCAGAGTTTAACAATTCCAAGTCTTCAGGGCATGGAGCTGTGAACGGATGATGGGTCGAACTGAGAGTGTTGGACTCTTTCTCGCGGGTAAAGAGGGGGAACGAGTCAACCCAGAGGAAGTCATATTGAGATTGAGGTATCGACAAGAGACCTAATTGGTAATTATAACGCTCAGTTTTCAAGGTTCTCCAACTTTTCATGTGGACAGTCAACTGATCGTACCTTTCTTTTGCAAAAGAGAGCTTGCGTGTGAACGTACACGCCCCATCGGTGTCCATCCTCCCTAATTTGTATGGTTAATTCGAATGTTAAATTTTCCAGTAATTTATTCTTCGTTTGAAAAGGTTTGCTTACCGAGATAAATCTATCTCTCATCCCCAAGACAATTAGATCTCCAACTTCAATATCCTCATCGCGTAACATTCTTCTCGCGATCTCTTCGGCGTTTGATATTTTCTTGCCAACGTATGTTTTCGCCATCCATGACTCGATATTATATGGATTAACCTTGATGAAATCCAAGTACTACTAACAACATAAATGAGTTCAAAAAAGAAAACCGAAAAAAAGCTCTAAATATATACAATGGTTTATTGTTCCTTGATAACTGACCTTATTATTCTCATTCTTGCCCTCATCAGATTGGGATTTAGCAACGGCCTGAAGCGATTTAATTTCACTCCCGGTGAGAGAACCACCATGTTTTATTACAAGGTATTCAATAGTATTAGAAGAGTTCCATGGAGCGTCTGGGAAGTAGGATGTGATATCCGAGATCTAAGTAAAATGTGGTTAAACCCCAAAGGTACACTGTATAAGGCAAATAGGGATGCCAATACAACCTTCATTCCGTATCTTGTATCTGGTTTATCGGTGCCATACTGAAAAAAGAATTACAAGGTTGATCGGTAAGGAAAAAAACACGTCATTGCAGGAATGCCAGGATTTTTCGATATTCATTTTCATGTCGTTATTACCCGTGTCATGGAATCTTTGTATGAAATTGCCTTGAATCCTTGATATATCCATATCAACATGAAGAAGTTGTTTCCAAATTCTGGCAATCAATTCTTCGACCAGTTTTCTGATATCGTTCGCCGAGGCAAATGAAAGTTCTAGATCTATCTAATAACACATGATTAGTATCATCGAGACGTCAAAAATGTGGAGTTTCTTCTTCGCTTCTTACTTGGGTAAATTCGGGCTGTCTGTCAGCACGTAAATCTTCATCTCGGAAACACTTGGCTATCTGGAAGTACCTATCTATTCCAGATGCCATTAGAAGCTGTTTGTACTGAAAAGGACGTATGATTAAAGTTGAACATGACTTTTGTTAGGATGACTCTGTTGTCCTTAGACTACCTGTTGAGGACTTTGTGTTAGGGCATAGAACATCCCAACGTTCTGTGTGGGTACAATGAACTCTCGAGCGCCTTCTGATGTATGCTTGAAAAGAATTGGTGTCTCAACCTCCGTAAAGCCTAATAGACGCTTTTAATACCGAACGAGAATTTTTATAAAACATCAACGTTCATATGAAATGTGAGTCTGACCTTTTTGAATTAAAAAATCTCGAATGATCCATCCAGCAAGTGATCTTTTTCGTAGGTTCTGTTGCAGGGAATGCTGCCGAAGATCAATGTGTCTATTCCGTAGACGAAGATCCTCTTTAAGCTATTTAGGCAATAACAACAGCATTGAGTATCCAAATATGACAATAAACGATTCTGCTATTAAATAACCAGTGTTAAACACGAACCAATTTCTTTCCTGATGGGTAAAAAGGCAAGTTCTTGGCTTCGTTTAATACATATAATTTCTCCATCTCAACTTCAATCTCTCCTGTCGATGTTTGCTAGGTACAAGTTTAATGTGATTAACCTGCTTTCATGTTGCGTTCGATTACTTTATTGAATCTACCTTATCAATCACGTCATCGGATCTGGCGACAACCATGCCCTCAACACAGACCACGCTCTCATTCGATAATGTATCAATAATTTTCTTTAGTTCAGTGGACGAGTCGTTCGTCCCTTTCCTGTAAATTAATTGAGTGGTACCATATGAATCACGAATCGGAACAAATACGAGTTCTGGAGATAGTTTCCTGTATCAATACACATCGCAAAGGTTAGATCGAACGAATAGACATTAAGCATTTCTACACGTCGATGATTAACGTACGTACCTGACAGCTTGAATCCACCCATTGAGAACAACACGTGACCCAACATGAGTTAATCCGAGTTCTCCACAAGTATGAGTTCGAGGTGAACAAAATGATAGACAGCGGGTGAGAGAGAGATTGCGAGGAACGTGAGGATACAAGAGGCAATGGCGTCTGAAGGTCGATAAAGCAAACATTTGTGAAGTAATGAGCCAAGAAAGGAATAAGTGTATCAGTTGATCATGATGTTATAGTAAAAAACCAAAAATTTATGCAGTGCATTGTCTATTACATCACAGATAATCATAATCAGAAATGCAGGTGGCCTCATCCATATGATTCCCTCTCCCGTGATTTTTTACTGTGAATATCTACGAGAATTTACCAAAAGGGCAACGTGATGTTTTACGTCAATTAATAAAAGAAATTCATCGAAGATATCAATTTCTATCAGGCCGAGTAAATCTCTTAGTGAATCTTTGTCTTAATTTCAATAACAGACAGATAAAGTATTTCCTGAGTGTAAATTACCATTTTTGAATCTGTCATCTTTATTTGATCGAACGGCTTAGAGGTCATTCAGTAATAACAGACTCTAAAGAGTGCCCGAACATTCCATTTTCAAATCTCTAATTCTTGATGTTAGTTAGAAATTAGTTATAGAAGCAACCTCTGTCCGGAGCTGAAAACTCAGCTTGAAAGTTTTATGCTCAAAAATCGAGTAACTCTTGTTTTGAAAATTACCAATGAAATGAATTTAATGCATAACGAAACATAGTCATAAACTTTGTTAGCTTATCAGTCTGGATTACAAATAGTTACTATGTTGTTTGCAACTAGTAGACATAAAAATAAATCGCGTTTCATATAAATATAACCAATAGTTCAGTCCAAGCAGTTTATATGTTACCTCGCACGATAATTTAAAGTAGATAGTTCCATATTATAGTAAAGAGAGTCTCTGAAACAAAAGAATTAATCTCATTGAATCGTGTATAAGATAATAATAATAAACTAGATTAGAAAACATTCCGATTATGAAGCACGTGGTAAGTGTGATGTGACACATATAACATAAACGCTGAGAAATGTGATTGTACTTGAAAACTTCTTATTCAAACGATGTCATTAGCTCCAGCAGCAATTGATAACTTGGTCCAATCCTCCTTGGAAGGTGAACACGACTTGAGACTTGAATGGATTCTTTACGATGAAGTCATCGGCATAATTCCAGCTCAATTTGACAATGTCTACCACACTCTTTGCTGTAATAATACTAATGTAATATTGGAAGTCCTTGTAAGCAGCGGAGAATGTACACCAACACTAGTGAATGAGTTTGCTAGATTATACTCACTTCCAACGCACAAATACAATAATGATGTTAATCAGTTCAGACGATATTCTAAATGGCTTACATATCGCAACAGCATGATAAAAGGATTTACCAAGCATTACGATAACTATTATATGGTTGTTGATGATTTCTTTTACTATTGTTATTCTCGATATGGATTTTGCTCCGCATGTGGAATACTCCGATGTAGTCCCGTGTGGTGCATCTGTGGCCATAAAGAAGTGTTCAATGGATGGACTAGCAACAATAAGCAACTTGATGAGTTTATTAAGAAATCTCAATTACAAACAACCTCACCAAATGATGTCTATTTGGAATGGATTCCATATGATTGTATTCGTCATTGGGGAAATGGAGCTGCAAGCTTGTATGGTCTACCTGCTTATGCAGAGGTTAGATTGACTCTGCTTGAAATAACAGATGAGATGGATGATTCATATTATGATAAGGTAAACTGTTTACTTATCATCATGTTTATTGAATAGTCTAAATAATTGTTGACTTATTTTTATGTATTATTTCCACTAGTTATGTGATGAGTATCCAGATATTCTTA
>CAJVPI010001141.1:0-16139 GCA_910592345.1 Paraglomus brasilianum
AACTTGTAATTCAACGGGCTTATTTACAGTTATACGAGTTTTATTCAAAGGTTCGAATTATACGATGTGCTTCCACGCATGTCAATATGATTGAGTTACAAAATGCCGAAATAAAGTCGTGTATCTTTGCCGGGGTGATTATTTGACCATGTAAGAAAATATGATTAAAAAGTAAATCTTGAGACTAATTTTTTATGAAACGAGTTCGATGCGAATCGTTTCCTGAATAAAATACGTAGCAACATTTGAGCTCGGTTCGAAGCATTTCAGCCCCAGCCGGATGCTGCGTGCTTCCTGACATTGTTTTTATACCCAAACCAGTTTTCCAAATGGCCCCATGCAGTCGGCCAATAAGGCCTTGGTAGACACAATAGCCACTTCATGACTAGAATGCAGACAAGAATCCTGGAGATGCGATAAAAGAAGATGCACACCTGCTCGATTGAAAAATATTTCTGAAACTTTTGTAAGAGCTAAAACCTTAGGTCATTCCACAGTATTACGCAAGTGATGAATCATCAATCCACTTATATCCCTCAAAGACTCTTTTATGATATTATTCCTTAACGGCATCCAACAACGGAAATAAAATTGCCATAAACAAGTGTACCAACCATATATGCCGTTCGTATCAATAATGTTTGGTAGTGAGTTTGAGCAAATAATATCTTGTTTCACAATAAGAAATGTTTAGATATTCCCAATTTGTGACACAATTTGGCCTGCATCAGTTATGAGCAGAAGTTAAGATATCGTAAATTCGGGTACGATTTCGCTATTTGCAATTATATGCGTTCGGGTCTGGTTCATTTTCCCGACAATCACTTCCCTGACAATTATCCCCCGACAATATTTTGAAGTTATCTTTTTTGTGCTAGGTAAAATAGCTCTGGTGGACAAATTTAGACGTTTTGACAAACATTAACAACTAGTGTCAGAATATTTTTCGGAAAATAATTGTCGGGGAAGTGATTGTCAGGGAAATGACCAGACCCCCTTCTAAAAGTATTATAAAAGTGTTCTTGGAAATATTATACAGAAAAGAAGACAAAATGATTATATTTAATCTCTCGAATAAAAATTTGTGTGTGCTTATCGCCATAATAAAATCAACAATTTATTGCTGGATATCAATAACATTGTATTTAAGAAACACATGATTTATTAAACATGTTTGATCGACGTATTGTAAAAATCAGGAACCTGGGAGAGCGTTTGTGTTTAAATTGACCGGGGGATATTCTCAAAATTTAGCTCTAAACATGGTCTTGCTTACACGCTCGTGTCAATTAAGGCGTAGCTAAAATTTGCAGGCAGCTCTTATACTTCCTATTGCTAAAGTATAAACTCTAATTCGAATGTTGACTATTTACTTAAATAAAAAATATATTGCACTGATAATCGAACTATTTTCTCTCTGTCTGTCTGATACTCCAGCGTCCGCTACTCCAGTCAGATATTAATCCAACTTCCGTAAGCTGGCCTAACGGCAATAGACGCTTTCGCACAGCAACAACTTGGCACAAGAATAGAACCATTATTAGAACAACAACTAATAATAATCCTTAATTGAAGTGTGTATTAATTATAAAATGGCGATAAAATATTCAACGTGTCTATTAAGGATATCCTTATACTCGTTTTCAGCCTGAATTAACGATAAAAGAATTTTTATAAATTCACTACCGATATAGTATTTTGTTTATTATGATTTATTATTTGCTCAACAAACTACAACAATTTTTAGCACTTTTTCAACACACCCTTCAACGATGGAATTTAGCGAGCGTTTATAAAGCGCAATTTTAAATTCGTGTTACCAATATAATGTGAAACTAGAGCGTCACTCTTTGTGAGACTGACATTTCGGGTGCTTGCATGATGATGCTTCAGTCAGTGTCATCGATAATTAAAATTCTAACACTACTGATTTTTAGGCAACTATATCGGTCCCATAATCGAGTCAAAGATTAAATAAAATGACTTACATTACGGAAATTGTTTCACGTTTCTCAAGGTTTTATATATAACTTTTGATAAGAAATGGTAATATTATAAATATAATCTAGCTCGTGTTAACAATATATTTACAGGGCTGAGGAGAGTAGTGAGACGTGATAATCACAAGTATCATAAACCTGACATGCAAATAAAGCTATCTCTAACATTCAAAGTGGGTCTGAAACTATTTTATTCTAGAGGGCTGCGGATATCCCAAAGTTTATTTTGGGATTGGGTTAAGTTTATGTGCATGTGTAAGGATGCGTATAATTAAATGTTTGAGATCATGATAAAGGGTTAGAGCTCGAGTTGAGCAAAGAAAACTTTTTGACAGTTATATATTTTTTTCGTGATAGACGTATATCAGTCAACCAACTTGAACATTTTCGTATTACTATCGCTCTTATTACTCTTATGAGATTAAAGACGCGTAAATTGTTCGATCGTCAATCGAGAGATGAGGCAATGCATTCCACCCGTCATAAGTTTTGTGGCTAAGTTTATGAATTCACTATAGTAATGTTGTGTGTCTGAGTTCGGGACCTGTCTCAGTTCAGAACCCAGTCACTCAGTCCAGAACTCAGTTGTCTCGGTCCAGAACTGAGACAGGTCCCTAACTGAGGTACAACAATAACACGTCTTCAGTTATAGCATATTATCGAATTCAGCATTCTAGAGGTTTATAATTCCTTTTAGGCGTCATAATCAACATAGTAATAGCATATGGCCTAACGAACTACAATAGGTATCCAATACAATCAAAGTTATTAGAACCACAAAATGGATTCCACTAACAAAAAGAGATTGTATTCTGAGAGTTTCTAATATTCATATGGTGTCTTGTCAGAAGCATATCTTGTTTCCAATTTTGCTGCTGTAATAGGCATGATTATGATGTTCGGATTGCAACCTCGATGTTTTTTGAGCACATGACTACTAACATTCAAATTAGGATAACGCTTATTGAGAATAGGAAGCGAAAATAACAATGGCACAGACGTTGCATTGTAAAAAATTTGTGTAATGTCGGGTCAAACAGGAATGTCTCAAGCCATAGCGATAAAGTGTGATAGCTCGTAACGGCAATACTTCAGACATCAATTATTCTCAGTCATTCTGTGAGATGTTATAATCTGATGATTAAAGTTTTATGAACAGTTCTAGAACTAAACTTAATAAACAGAATAATTTATTCCATTGTTTAGTTTTAGTTTTATGTCAGTGTCACAACTCAGAAAACCGTCATCAGCTGCCATAAAGAAGATTCCTTTAACCCGTTGAAGGGTATGGATCCGCACAGCCTGCAGTGTGTAGATCATAAAAATAGTAAACGTGTTGAAAAACGTGGGAGTTTCAGACAAATTCTAACATTCCAATTTAACAGGTGCCCGATTTCTTCATCGAGCAATGATCGTAGAAGGGTTGGCACAAGATACTTCGCACAGTATGGTCTCTACCTTTTGTTCTTGGACAGCTTCAACATTTGTTCTTTGTAACGTCAATTGGCCCAACTGCTGTCACATCACTGTTCATAAGTCAAGCTACGAGGATATTTAAGTGAAATAGTAAGTTTTTTTACTGGAGTTATGTAACTTCTGTGTGACGTCAGGAGTTGTATTCCAATAATTGTCATTACTGGATTCATGTCGCGATATTACAGGTTTGATCGATGAAATCTAAAACATACCCACGGCCTCGAAAGTTTGCCCTTCAGGGAATCACACGACATCATCCAACAACAGATCATACGTCATTAGCTCTCTAGAACAGTCGCAATCATAAGAATACTCATCCTTCACGTTCTCAGATTTGAAAGGAAGTACGTCCATAAACGTACATTCTCTTCTTTGCACATCGTTTGTATGAGTTGCGACATTCATTGCGTTGCTGGATTCAGACATGGAGAGACATTGACAGTAGAGCATATTGCGATGATATAGAGCTTGGGAAGATAAATACTTCACAAGACATGTAAGGTAATATGATTGATGGCGAACAACAGATATCGGTGATTTGCTGTTAAAGGGTTACTTGTCATTTGTTGTAATTGAAGTCACGCAGTTTCAATAGTTGATATTGTGTTAACATTTAATATTATCGATCCACAGCCAACCTGATCAAGAACCTGTGGCATACTCGGATGAATCGTTGGCTGCCGACGGCTTATCCAGATACTGGCACATTCACCATACAGCTGTTTCAAGTTCCGTTGGCAGGACCATATCATCATAATCTAACTGTTTGCTACTTGACTAATACTACTCTAGCATATCCGTTGATGAAACGTACATGCTTTATTATCATGGTTTGATAATTTGGCAAAACAAGATCATGGTATTATTACTAGTTATGAATATAAGCTTTCCTTCAAACTTCTAACTTACTGATGGCCATTGAATTATTCCAGCCAGTAACCATAATACTATTTATCCCATTCTAGGCCACATCAATAGACTTGAAGTGCTAAGCTTTTACAACAGAACAGCCATCTTCTCTATCAATTACGGAGGAATCGGTTCCAGCCAATGAGTTATCTATCTCAACATTACGTACGCCTGCTCTACTGGCTCAGTCTTTCATAACCAATTAGGCCACAGCTGCGCAAGAAAATATGCAAGTAGATGGGTACATCTCAAAAGAGGAGCTAAACGAGAAGTCTTAAAGTTGTTTGTGCTTTTGTGGGATTGCTTGTAGGGTTTACTGTGTGCACTCGGCAATCCAAGAAAAGTCTGGGGCAAGATGAATCATGTTTTACGTGAGTATATTGTATAGATTGCATTTGAGTATGGTTTGAATTTATTAGCAATAATTAACGATATACAGTATGCTATTAATGATACTCTGAATGATACTCTGAATGATACTCTGAATGGGTCAACACCATTTTACGGATCGTGGGCTGTACAATTCGGATGCACGGATCAAGTGAGAGCTGTGTTACTGTTAAGGAAAAGATGAGTATCCAATGCAACATCAAAGTTTTTTTTTTTTTTCATCTGACTTTGGGGATATGCAGATTGATTGAATAAGCACAATGGATGAAATCCTGTGTGTGAGAAACTATTTCTACAATGCATCCTTTATTTTGAGAGGGTTACACAACAAATTACGTAAATTTCGATACTAAAAATACACAGACAATCGGAGTCCAAGATGGTGAAATTACTACTAATTTCGCATTCATTCATGATCAACAAGTAAACAACAGTGGCTACAAATCAGCAATTTCTTGGTCATTCATGCAGCCGACGAATTTTAATTGCATAAAACTTATTTGAACCTTATTATTTCAAGATTGCGATTATCATGACTTTTTCGATATCGCCCTTGGAGAGATGGAATCTAGCTCATTGCTTCTAACATATTCTTTCTTCTACATAATAGATGCCACATATATAACTCATTCTCACCATTATTACCATTTGCCTACACGCATCCTGTACTTCAGCCTGATAAAGCGAACGTATTTAGACAAATTATGTTCCGCATAAGGATATATATACTGCAACATGCAGTGGCTTGGCGATCAGATGACGTTTTGTATGTACAACTTCGGAGGTTTCATTCCTGTACCAGCAACTGAGCCGGCTGCCAACAAAGACTGTTGATAAAAAAAAAGAAGTCTCTAACCGCGTCTTACTCACGTGGGTTTCATTCACTATGCATCATTCTGTTTAGAATGTTGAACCTTGACAAAAAACCCCCCATTTGTTGTGTTCATAGTCAACAGGGGGTTCTTCCTGATTAATTGGTAATAAAGGACAACATGAATTTGTAGAAGGCAAAAGGTCAGATTGCAGGCTTAAGAAGTTGAGGATCATGGTATACAGACTAGCCGGAACCCTATAATCCCTTCAAGGGACGCCTGTACGTTATCGACACATGTTACAGAAAGTGTCCATCTTCAAATTTAGGTCCGGATCATTTCCTATGACACTGACATCTATGCGGGATGCAGAGTGCTGTCAATAGACAGTACAAACGATATTGAAACACACCCGTCTGGTGTCACACCTCATACATCGAAACATTTCCCTGAATTGTCACATCCTAATGTTTGTCGTTGGAGGAAGGGAATCGTTGATATTGATAATAAAAAAGTGCTTGGCAAAACACCAAGTTGCATGCTCGAATAACGGCAGCCCGACACAGACGCATACATACAGGTGAGGGGAAAGACCCTATCGGCTGTAATTGGCACTAACTGTGGCACTAGCTGTAGCACTACCGCACACACACTGGCGAACGCCCACCAGCATCTTCCCGTGATGAATCAAACATGCTACGTTTCACTTTGTGAACGTTTATGTGCAAGTCCGTTAAAATGCTCGTTTGGGTTCTAATTTTTGATTTCCGTGTAAACACGCATAATGTGTGTAAAATCAGAATCAAGTTTTCTGACTGCAAAACGTTAAGATTTTCAGCACAGGTAAACAAACAAGAAATGATAATGTCTACCGAACAACACGATCCTGAAATTCATAATAACTATTACGTTCTGCGTTTGTCTAAATAGTCAATACAGCATCCCAGATCATCGGGCGGACGGGTTTCACAAGGCTGATGTTTTGAAACAATCGTTGATACAATAGTTATGACTCTCATCAATCGGCACGTTTTACATCTCGTTCTGGCCATTGTGATTATCAATCCATTACTGCAGTACTTTAGGTCGTCAAGATGAATGCAGCAGACGCAGTAAAAGTATGGTAAAATGTTAGCATATAAATGCTCGAACGTCAGTTAAGACATTGGCATCGTCTTGGTGATTTCGGATTCTCATACATACATGGACGTATGGAACGCTTCGCATATTAACCGGGCGATATCTCACAACGAATTAGCTTCCAGGAAATCGTACGTCGGTAACAAGACGTGGAATCGCTCGATTGAACCGAAAGATTCCTGGTCGCCAGCTCCTAACTACAGACTTAAGAATCAAGCTTTTTCCATGAGCAAGATGCCGGTAATGGTTTTTTTTTTGGTTTTTTTTTGGGGGGTTTTTTGAGGGTGGCAAAAAAAAAAAAAAGCGGAAAAAAAAAGAACAGTTGTTATATGAAAATATTGATATCATTTTACGCACCCGCTAAGGCGAATTGGGTTATCAAAAGCTGAAAACCCTTGAATTCCTTGTGGCGTTTGTAGACAAAATCATGGGATCAAATTGTCATCCCATACAAAATGCAAACAATGCTTACGCCATTAGCAAATTGTCCTGTATAGCACAGGCTGTGCTGTGCCACTAGCAAAAAGCACTTCCAAGTCTAGACTATAACCATAAAAAAGTAACAACTCGTCACGCTATTCGTGCAACCTTACAATCACCGAACCCACCCCAAAAATCCAGATGCCTGTTAATATTAATATTAATACGTTAATATTAATACACTCTGCCTAATTAATTGGTCAGACATGAAATACGAATTCTTTTTACGTTTGTTTATGTAACCCATAATTATCATGTGGTCTATAAACATATGACGAGATTATAAAGCAAGGAATGAAGGGTTGTAGCTCTTCTTTGATGGACAGTAGATGTTATTGCAAATGTCAAAGCGTTCACCAATTTGTTTCTCACGATTTGAAGCGTATAAATGTGATTGGGTACAATCCATGACCACATGTGAATCTGGTAATTGAGGGGGGGACGCTAGACACATGGAAGGTTCTGTTGAATGAATAAAATTGACATGCGCGGCAACTGATCACAGGGCTTTTTATCTAAGCCACTTTGAACAACTATTTGTTCGGCGCAATGTAACCTTATTGGGTAAATTCGTTGACCCCCAGATTTTTTTAAAACAGGTCAGCTTCTAAACCGAGCTTAATGTCAGCAGAACTTTTTTCTCAAAGGAAAAGTTTTGTACCTGACTCTGTTTGTTCTTTAAACCTTGTTTTGTGCTCAAACCTTGTAGTGTCGGCTTGTGATCAGGTGCAACTTGTGAGTATTCATTCCACTATCTGCTTTTAGCAAGTCATTGATAGTACCAGATTCGATATACTATTACTATAGTGAGGGCAAGTTAACGAATAGAAAGTCAGAGTCGAATACTTTGTTTATCGAGTACAAAATACAGAAATTTTGTACTCTATAGCCGAACGTAGTGGTTATTGTACGTGGTTAATATAGAACTGGTGAAACAACAAGAGATGGCCAAATACAATCAATCAATCTTGCAAAGGCTAGACGTTTCCAAGATTTTTGATGGATTATAAAGACCTATAATACGAACACTAATAATAATAATAATAAAGATGTTAGTTAACTTATTATTTGTGGATATGCAGTCAAACGAAATGGTTACCGAAAAAAGTCTCTGCTGCATGTATTAGCATGCAGACAGCATACTCCAAATAATTTTATTCCATCTGGAGTCCCCCCACATAAACTGTGTGTATTAGCATACATGTCTTGTCATCAGCATATACTGCGTCTTATTAAGTCTTTATCTCCCCGTTTGACTCGACTGTTTTCTATCGATTGAATAGCAAATTGTAAAAGGAATGACAAGTAGATTTTCTGTCCTTGTGACAACAACAGCAACAACAACAACAACAACAACAACAACAACAACAACAACAAAGTGAGTTACGATTGACAAAATGGAGTGCATTTAAAAGGAAATCATTTTCGGATTATAGTCAATAATTCAGACACTTTTAGACACTTCCAATCATTGTCGAATATAAGTAACACGAATGGACTAATTTAAACTAGTGTATAAAGTGTCGGAAAAAAGTGTCTGAATTATTGACTATAACCATTTTCAGTCAGTCTTTCGCTGCAATCCATGGTCGTGTGATGAGTTGCATACTCCGTGTAGCCCTTCATATGCCTGCTATCTTTTTTGCAGGTTGATTGTTATGTCAGCTAATGCACTCTTATGATGTACACCATTGTTTATCTACTTTTCCGTCATTACTTAACGTTAAGGCATTTAAGGTGCAACATGCCTCAGATTCATGTAATTATGTGTTACTGAATCTATAAATAGTAGGTGGCGTTTCACTATTGTCGGAGATGCGTTTATCCGAATGAAATTGGGGTATAGAGCATTTCCCAACCGTCATTGTCGTTGGAGAGAAAAAATCCGTGATCCAGAACTGAATAGTGGATAATAGACTCGAGGTGTGTTGGTATATATGCTGTATATCGATCATTTGTGATGGTGTTTATTATCATCTAGAGCGATAGATTATTCGATCCCATCTATTTTGTGAGAGTGATCGTCCGAAACAACAGATGACAATTTATCAGCGAACGCCCAATCTGAGAACTACAATAATATCCATATAGACCAATAAGAATTTAAGTTCATTCACCATTCACTCACACATTGCATCTAGCAGTCGTTGTGGTAATATCCTTGTTCTGATCCGGACAACCAAGCCCATATTATATTCATGTAGATTCAGACAGGGAACATGAAAATTTTCCTGAAATGCCTGTTGAAAGCGAGTGCGACTCACAGGATGCGTACAATAAATATGATGGTATAATCATGCATTCATGTGCATATTAATAAAGACTGTATTGTTTTAATTTTTAAGACGTTCAAATAACACAGGTGTGATTAATAATCATTTAATCAATCTACATCGCAAAACTTCGCCATATCGGTAAATGACTGAAGACCCACGTTTACACTTGATGCATCTTTTTTAAAGTCATAATGTCTGTGGGTGAATGATGTACTAAAAGTAACAATAGTATGGAGATCGATGTCAAATATTTGTGGTGGTGGGTGGGTGGTGGCGGGGGGGGGGGGGCAGTTAACCGAACAATGGGGAGATTTAGTATGAATTCTTCGCTGTTCGACTTGGAAAGGATGTGATAGTCAGGAGAATTGGAAACATAATTGAAAAGGTAAACTTATGAAGAAGTACATGTGCTAGAAAAAACGTATACGTGCTTGCCTGCTTATGACTAATAATCCAGCAGTATTAGCAAATACCTTAATTATTACAATGATAGTCCAATTAAAGTTATGGCGGCTCCTTCCTTTGAATACATGACATTGCACCATTTATTGTCAACCTTGCATCCGAGCAAATTTCCCAACTGCAGGGGGAGTCCCTCTGTGGCTACTAACGTTACTGTTTGTTGTATATATTGAAAAAAGTGAGCATTGTTGTGTTTCATGAGCATATGACAAATGTTGGGATTTACAGTAAATGAGCGAACATTGCATCTGGAAGTAAGAATTACAAACTGTTCGTTAATTACCATCCCTCCTGTATTTGTGTGATGCGACTGATAGACTACATGATTAATTGCGTTCTGACTTGTTTTAATTTCGGTTACGTTTAGTTGTTACTATTAATATTACTATTACTATTACTATTACTATTACCCATTCTCTGAAATCGGATTTTGAACAAAAAACTTTAAATCCCTCCTTCCACACATTCCTCCAGTCACCTGGACGTATTTGGTATATATTAATTCATATATAGATTTCGTAACGAATTAAAGGGTGGGCGACGTATTGTCGGAATGTTAGTACAGCAGATAAAAACGTACAAGAAAAGGGGTGATGAATATTCGAGTTTATTCTTTGGGTCCAGTGACGTACAAATATCAACCCGGATATTCTGCCGTACAGTATATTCATTGATGTAGTAAGCGTATAAAGTGTATAGAGCGTATATCAATGTACAAACACACAATACGCAATACAAATACAAATACAAAATACAAAATACAAAATACAAAATACAAACATTCCTATAAACATTCCTATATACATGCCTATATAATTCCTCCATACTTATTATACACACATACGCTCCATCATTCCTCCCTCCTATACACTTATTATGCACACATACGCTCCATCTCTCTACCAATAATACTCGATGCAACCAAGAGAAAAGAAAAAGAAATCGTGACAATCAAAAGCAATTGAATCGGAATATACGAGTTGGGGGAATGAATTCTCGACCCTAAAGTATGGATGGGAGTACTGCACGCACTATAAGCGGACATTTGATACATAAATAATGGGCGGCGCTGTTAAATGGGAGTAACAATAAATGCAACAATCACTAACCAATCTCATAAATCAAGCATATGAATTATGGTAATTAATGTATCCGTTTGTATATGTATAGTCACCAAGTACAAAACATACAATAACATGTAATATATACATTGTCAATTATAAATAGCGTTTATTGTAACTATTTATATAGATATAAAAACATTACATTATTTATATGCTGTCATACTTTATTTTTCGTATTTACGCGATATTTTACTCTATCGCTTACACATATTCGATTATATCAGAAACCGTCGAATCAGCGTCGTCGATTTCGTGTGATTTCAATTATGTATCCCATCATCCCCTATAACCTCTTGCCGCAAATTTCTGCCCGTTAAATTTAGGTACCTGCCCAGGCCCTTTCTCCTCCTCCACCTCTGTCACTAGGTGTATATCTACTTGTTTCAAATGGCTCCCACTGAGCTCAAAATCAAGGGAAATAAATGTTTTTCGCACTTGTCCACAATCGATACCGATGAAGACCTCTCAAAGACATGGCGTCTCATGACCAAAGTGAAAGACGCCCTTGAATATGGACGCCGATTGGAAAACTTGTCCTGGAGACTGTGGTTTATGCATCACCTCATAATCCACGACCAGAAAAGAAGCAAGAAGTACTTTAGGAAATTATCAACGGCTACAACAAAAAAGCTGGAAACGGAAAAATCTACTGCTCTAAACTTGTTGGATACCCCAGACTTCAAGTCCAAGCCCGCCGATAGCAGTTTTCTCGAGAGAAAGGGAAAGAAAAAGGCCAGGAAGCATGTCTCTAGTGCTGCTAAGCATCTCAATACAAAAAAGCCGAAATATGCATTGAAACAGTGTTCGATGCCAACTTCCGAGGCTTTTGTGAAAACCGATACCTCTCAAATGGACATTGATGAGAAAGGACCCATGTCTATCCAAATCCCTGTGTCGGACTCGAACGAATCTATGACTATGAGCCCTACCCATAGTGATATGGTTATGATTCAGCAACAAGGCTCTCCAGAAAGCACAAGCACCATTTCAACAAGCGACGACTCTAACGACATGCAACTAACCGAACCGGTTGGTTCCATAAACGATATTTATACCGTATTTAACGAGGATTTCTTGCGTGGCTCTTTTACCGACGAACATGCGTTCGTTCTTCATCGCTTTACAACTGACCAAGAAGAGACTCAGTCAGTCCTTCTTCAAGACAGTTATGTTGGCTACGGATCCGATTTCCATTCTGATGTGCCTTCCATTGGCGTCAGTTTGAACCAACTTCTCCGCTCCGTATACGCTAATTATTCTTCGGATTCGTCAGAACCTACCTCGCCAACTGAAATGGATTTGATCAATAGCCAAGGGTACAGCACGCCAGGACTTCAATATCATCATCCCCATCTTACCGAACAGATGGTTGCCAGCTCGTCCAGTATGTCCAACGCAGTCTATGTCCCCCGTTCAGCGTCTACACCCACGGTTGATACGGATTTAGCGAACAATCTAATTAGTGTTCTGGGAACCCCCATGAATACGCCAGTGACTGATATACCGGCCCAAAGCATACTTGGTAGTAGTATGCTGTACGTAAATCAATATCAATCCGACCAGTCAACTGTACAGCCGATATCAATATCGCAGAGGCAGACGAATTCGACTGGGAATCAGTCGTCTGCTCGACAGAGTTCAGAAAACAGAGTGAAGAAGGCCCACTCAGGCGGTGAACAACAATGTTTCAATTGTGGTGTCACTTCTACACCTCTTTGGCGGCGATCGGCAAATGATGAGCTACTATGTAACGCGTGCGGTTTATAGTGAGTGTCATATTTCTGTTAAAAATTTGATCACCATAGTTACCATGTGTATAGTCACATTTATCGGGTCCTTCTTCTTGTCACGTTCACAGAGTGAACTAGTTAATTAACAGTATCTCTTAATTTCGATCCATATTGATTATTGTTGCTTTATTATAACACTAGCTTAAAATTGCATAAGATGGACCGCCCGAAAACAATGAAGCCCCACATAGTTCGAAAAGATGCTAGGGATGACGAGGCATCTCAACCCGTG
Organism: Paraglomus brasilianum; assembly: GCA_910592345.1. Lineage (NCBI taxonomy): Eukaryota > Fungi > Glomeromycota > Glomeromycetes > Paraglomerales > Paraglomeraceae > Paraglomus > Paraglomus brasilianum. The sequence goes on from CAJVPI010001141.1 coordinate 13,092, forward strand.
TGCACAAATTGTAGCACAATGACAACGCCTCTATGGCGTCGAGATGAAGAAGGACAAACATTATGCAATGCCTGTGGCTTGTAGTAAGTTTACACTATTGATCTATGTTGTTGGTGGTTTATTCTTGTGTTGTATACAGTGTATCTAACGTTATCATAACTTTATAGCTTCAAATTACATCACGAGAAAAGACCGCTCTCCATGAAAACGGATGTAATAAAGAAGCGGCAACGCTATGAAAATGGGCAAAACCCCAATCGAAGAACAGCCAAGAAACACCGGGATAGCATACCGAATCAGACGCAACAGGTGTCGCCGCCACAGTCAACATCACCGACTGAAGCACAAACACAAACAATCTACCCTTCAATTGGGGTAACTGCTTCACCGAATCCTCCTTCAGCACGGACACCTACGTCATCAATGAGCGTTTCCAGTAACGTATCTCCGATAAGTGCAACAAGCATTTAACCGACCATTTACTCCTTTTGAGTGTTTTTATTTAGCATATAATTCATTCATTGTACACTATATTCTCATACGATTGATGTTCATGCGTCGCTTCATTTGCAGTCGAGTGACGTGACGCATGGATATACATATACACGGCTAACTCTCATTTGTAAAGTAGTTGTTAGACATTATACATTATCATTATGGAGCCACAGGCATTTCAACGTCTATGAGTTGCATGTAATGCTGGAACGACTGTGGTGTTTGTAGGTGGTAGTATAATCGATGTGGCGTGAAGCTTTGGTTAGAAGAAATTAGAAAAACTGTGTCTAATACATAGACACTAGTTGATATTCGTCTGTTTAAAGACGCTTAAAAAAAATACTCGACTATCACCCAATCAAAGCGGGGCGATACGCGAAGATGCTGTGGTCAAATGAGAGTAATAGTCACTGGGTTGGGAGAGGTCGAGGATTGATTGTATTCTAGATGGATTTGAATCAAGTATTAGAGATGGTGGCTGATGGAGCAGAGTTGTGGCGGAAATACATCCCCTTCTATTATAAAAATATTATTGCTATTGTTCTAATAATATGCACTTAAGTTATATATTGCTTCAAATAAGATGACAATAAAAAATGGTAAACTATTCAAACTGTATAACAATGCATAGCATATAATATATCACATTGTTGTATTAACGCCCTAATTTAGCTCATGAATCGTACTTGCGTTATTTGCAATGGGAGAAGGTAAATCACAAGATTGACATGCAGCGTATTGGACAATAAAAAGGGGGTCTCGGTCATGATCTTAACAAACTTGGTATGAGTGTGGGTAGTAACCATTCCTAACACTTCGAACAACGCCCAGAAGATATTACACAGGTAAACTGGTCCTACGTGAGGTTTAAAGGGTATTAGTGGTAACTTATAACTGTTTAATAAATTGACATTTGTTAACCTTCATTGATCATCTGATCTTTTGCTTGTATTACGAATGACATTTTTTTAATTACACCATTTGTTACAAACGTTTCTTGTTTGTATTGCGAATTACATGTTGATTGTCTCCCCTATTAGTTGTTACATGTGTATACAAATTTACGGCTAATAGGTACGGTAACTTGTACTTTTGTTGTCTCCAAGAGCTGAACTCTGTAGAAATGTTAATCGTTATTTTAAAAAAAGCATGCTGTATACATGTATCGAGTTTCACAATCAGTCAAAGCTATGGTCATCTCGCATACACTACTATCGCGAGGGACGCATACAGTAATACTCCTTCCAAGGGTATGTATAAATAGCACCCAATACTTTTCACCAGGTTTAGCTTTTTCTATTTGGCCTTGCTACAAACAGATTTCAGGGTTCCCAAACAAAGCGAACATAATAATACCACAACATGAATTCAGGGTTCATGAAACCGTGATACAGCACGCAAACGCTAACTCTGCTATTACGTGTACATACATTGATCTTTCTTTAGTTGTTTGCTTGCCGTTTTGCTTCTCAAATCCCCCCCGAGTTGATTTTTCTAAACTCGCAAAGTATAATATTACTATTTCGAGATCGAACCGTCAAATTCTGGTTAGGAACGATTAGTAAACTACGTACTTGAAAGCGATTTAAAAATTATTTCTGATCTAGAACACATTTCTAAATGTTCACCTACCTGTATTTGCAACCTGCTGTCCCAGGGAAAAGTCCTACCATGTCTTCAAGAACCTCCAGCAGTATTAAAGTCTTATTTAATATGCAGCTTCACGAGAATTTCAACAAAACATCTGTGTTTATAACTCAGCTTTAGCTTTTACTTCTATAGGAGCTAAAATAAATGATCATATAACTGGCACAAGAGGTCCTTATACTTTCCATATACATATCATAGAATTGGGTCATCAACTGTTGAACCTCCTTCATTTGCACAAATCTCTATTTTTGATACTGATAATGAGACTCAAAATAGGCGTAATATTATGCCCTCTTTAAATCAGGTAATTCTTGCAGCTCTTCAAAATATTAATATGCTTCATGATATTAACCCATATGTAATATTAATATTGTACAAGTTTTTCAACAAACAGGTAGATTAATTCAGCAGAATCTATCTCAAAATTTGACTATAATAATAACAGATTTATGATGTTATAATGTTCCAACACTTCTGAAATTGTTGCTATTATAGTAGGTGATAACAATAATCCATCTAATGTATGCAATCATGATATTATTTTACATTCACATGAGGGAGGTTTACTATTACAGTGTATATCTGAGCTACATATACACAGGGCCAAATTTATCTGCCCACACTAACACTTATGGCCAGCTTTATGTTGCTTGCTCCAGGACAACATCTAACAAAAATCTTAAGATACTAACAACAGGACAACATGAAAATGCTGGATATACTCAAAATATTGTATACCCAGAAGTATTAGTCATAATACCTTCTTCTTCTTTTTTTTTTTACTTTCTTATTACTCACTTTTCCTTCATTTATTAACTTTGTTTTCTTTTTTCTAGCCATTCTAATCTATTATAACCTTCTCTTTTAGTTTTTTCTCTTTTCTGTGCTTTATTTATCCTTTAT
>CAJVPI010001142.1:0-16120 GCA_910592345.1 Paraglomus brasilianum
CTTTAGTGGGTGTAAATGCAGGGACATCTCGCAAATTTGGGGAAGATATTGCTGAACTCATATGGAAGTCACGTGGTGAAATAAATAATAACAGAGACACTTTAGAAAAACCTAATTCACTATATGACTACCAGTGTGCATTTCCGCAAATACTCACCAGTTTTTTTCTCGGACTTGTATCAACTCTCTTTAAAAAACGGTTGGAGGTTAAGAATCGGAAAAAAACCCCAGCAACATGTGAGGTTTCCCTGAAAATACCGAATAAAATTTCAAGGATGACTGTCTTCTTGTCATCAATAATTTTGGCAACTTCATTTAAGAAGTTGAAACTCCTTTCCGTACACTCTTTGGCATCTGTATGTCAAAAACCAAAACTATTGCCATCCCTGCGGTCTTTTTTGGAATCTGTTAATGCTATTTTGCATACAAGTCGTCATGAACACCGATTATGGAGACGTCGAATGCAAGCTGCAGATCCCGTTACACAACTCCAAACTGACCCGTTTATGTGGAATGTATGCGTAATTGATAATGTTGATTTGAGAGAGGCAACCTATAAATATGGCAATATATATGATGTTGCTGGCAAATCATTTCATGCAACATTACGCATGATTTTTCAATTCAAACTTCCAATAAGAATAAGCTCAATTCCGAATAGAAAAACCAGCCTTAACAACCAGGATCGTTTATTTGGTGAAAATAATCAAACTAAGGCTTGGTTTCAAGAAGTGAATAACACTTTCAAGGCTCTAGTTTCAAACAATAATTCAAGCAGTTTCAATATGGATGAAACTAATAAAGAGCTTGCAGAAAGCATACCAATTGGCTGTAGGATTGAAAAACCAAACGTTGTTATTCTGGGGGCTGGGGATAGCCCATCAAGTAATGAGAGCATCTTCACAACATGTCTGGCATATTTTAAGGATCTAAAAATAATAAAAAGAGGACATCTGGACATTTGGGCAGATCAAGCGATTCATCAGCGGCTGATAAAATTTAACAACAAGAGCACACACGGACAATTACAATTGCGAGTTGGTTTAGGACAATGGCACACATCGAATGTTATGTGCACTGCGCTCATTCTTATGTTTTCCAGCTATGGAATTTATAATTGTGCATATGAACTTGGAGTGACATATCTGGAAAAATTTGAGTACAATTCCGATTATCGTGCAACTTGCAGAATATTGGAAATGATCTGGGCGTCTACGGGTATAGCACTCCATAATTACCTCACGCAAAAGGGATTGACCCTGGGACAATTAATAACGCGAGGAGATAATAAATTAGCTAAAGTGTGGGCATTATATTTCAAATGGGCCAGCTTCTGGAAAGGACATAAAATAGGAATTCGAAGGGGGAATTCTGATATGCAATTTTCTAACTTAGCTGCATTTGCTCCTCTATTTCCATGTGCTGGGAGAGTCAATTATTTCAAGTCTGTCACTCATTTTCTTGCTGAGTATAAATGTTATCCTCAGCTCCAGGAACTTTTACGGCATGCCTGTTCTGTCAACATCACACAAGAAGGCCATTATTTAGCTTTTGATGAGGCGCTGGAGTTTTTCGGAGTCAAATTTGTGAAACAAAACTTGAAAAACAGGATAATCGATGAGGAAGACCTTAAACAGCAAATAAAAGCTGTTCAATCAGAGAGGGCAAGGACAGACTTATTGTTCTCTATATTTAATGATGATAATAACAATATCGCTTCAAAAAGTGCACATACAGTTAATAATCGGTCTAAAGCTGTTGAAAAGCTTGCAAAAAAAATGCTAAAAGCATTTAATTCTCAATCTCCAGAAGAACATAGCCTATTTATAGGATGTACCCAACTTACTCCAACTGGCTATAATAACATTTTTGATAGCTATAGGGAGGGGTTAGATTGTCTACAAGACTTCTACAATCAAGAGATTATTGAGATAGAAGAAATTGACACAACAGGAAGGGCACATCGTTCAGTTGTAGTAACTCACTCCAAAGATATAGTACGTGCATTAACATCTAAAATGCAAAGAGAGATTTTGAGGGTCTTTATTAGGCACACATGGGTGACCCCTGATTTACTGTGCTTTTACTACCTAAAAAGACTTGGCTGACACCATACGGTGTCAGTACATATTACATATACATAAATAAATAAATTATAAAAATACATAAGGACTTATAATTATATATATGTCCCACTTCTGTTATCTATCTATGATTATCTCCCATAAACCTGAGCATCAGCAGAGGAAACTAGCCACTAGTAAAAACCTAAGCTGTACTTTATGTTTGACTAAAATAGTGGTGTGTGGGAATATTAGTATTAATGTGAGCTATGTAGAGGCCAGGTCGCTTGCTGATCTTCCCCGATTGATTTGGTTGGTGGGAGGGAAAAACGGATTGGTAGGTTCGATCAGCTTGCTATGGGCCAGGTTCATTTACCTGGACACTCCACATCGTCACTCATATGTCCTGGAGCCTTGCATGCAGTACAGAAGGGGGGTATTGCAACAATAGCCTCTGTTGCTTGATCCTCCAGTATCCAATTGCTTCCCCTTTTCTTCCGATTCTGTTGCCATCGACGTAGGTACGGCTGGAACTTTGGGTGGCTCATTACCCTCCCCATGTCGAATTGGCCTCCAAAAAATGGGCAGGTCTCCCCATTATGGCCTTCTCTCCAACAGAGAGCGCAGAGGTTTAAGTCCAGGATGTACTTTTCGACCTCCTCTTTCGATGGCTTCCAGCAATCTTCTTTTGCCATGCGTTTTTTGCCTTTCTTTGGGGTAACCGGACCCTCCACAGTGAACGGTGGTGGTGTGGTTGCCCTTAGTACAGCTGGCAGTTCAACTCCCTCCATGTCCGCTCTTTGAAACTGGTTGGTTCCCTCCCTGAGCAGTGTCGGAGTAGCCTCCAGGGCACGTGCCTCCAGACTGGAGCCCGATCCTGAGGCTGTGGTAGCTGAGAACTGCTGTGCCACTGCGGCAAGGCCAACTGTGGCTGGTGTGGCTTGATTTCCTTTTGGGGGTGTGGGGGCCTTGGATTTATCCGGGGAGGCCGTGGAAATTTCCGGCCCCTTTTCCTTCCCTTTTTGGGTTTGTCCTTCCTTGCCGATCCTTTTTTCAGGGTCAAGCTGTTCCCCAACTTTAGGATTTTTTCCAGGGCACAAGGAGGTGGAGTGCCCAGCAACTAGGCAGCGCAGGCAAGCCTTTGGGGCTGAATTCCATGTCGCTAGGATGGTGTAGGAGCCCAAAGTGAACACTGGTTCAGCCTTGAGTTTCTTTGCCTCCTTAGGGAGCTTAAGGAGCAGGTCCCAGCGTTTTGTAAGCCAGGGTTTGCCTGGGAACTTGTGTGGAGCAGCATCGATTACTTCCCCAAACTGAGTCCAGTGTTCGATGAGGGCTTGTTTGATTGCATCTTCGTTAGCAATAGGGACATTTGCCATCTTCACTAACAAAACTTTGGAGCTCCGGTGTCTAGGCAGTATTCCATAGAAAGGTTTCCTGCCTTCGACCTGGAAGGGGGTTGTGGTGGCCTTATTAACAGTGTCTTCATCGAGGCAGATGAACTCGACAGTCTTCAAGTCCAGTCTGGGTACCACTCCGATTACACTATTGGGCATGACATTTGCTATGACATTTGCTATCTCTAGCTGAGTAGCATCTGTGGAGTCTAGATTAACGAAAAAAGAGAATTCTTCGTTAGTATTAGGTATCTGCTTTGTGGGCAGATAGGGAAGGTTTTTGAGCGCACACTTTGTTGACCCAAAGTATGCATTCTCAGTGGCTTTTTTAGCCTTTTCAGAATACAAAAAGGCTTTTTTAGGTACAGGTTGGGCCGTAGAGGCCATTTCTGCCCTTTATTTTGCTGTTTCTCTACTAGTTAAAAGACTATCTTTCAGCGAAGGTTTGGTTTGTGGCGCAGTAAAATTTGGGAGCAGAGAAAAGAGTGAAAAGATCGTCTCGTAATCATACTGAGAGTGATGCTCTCTTGTACGAGAGGGATAAATCTGGGAGCGGAATATGCTCCCTGCTTTCCTAGAAAGAACAGAATTCCAATCGCATGCCCAATGAATTTTAGTTGATGAGGCCTATACTTTAATTAGACGAGTTAACATTACTTACTGTAAACGGACTACGACTAATACATATCAGGCTTATTTATGCGTGTAAATATTTAGGTGATGGCTTTTTTGGGCAAATGTGCTGACAATGTGGTGGGTAGGATCAAAGTCTGTATTGGCGCACGAAAACGGACTGCCTTTTTTGGGTTGAAGGTTTGCAATGAAGAGTTTAAATTGTCACACAATTTACAGGTTATGTTAATATTGATTGATTCTTGTTTTTCCCATAGCAATACAATGAAGAGAACATGAGGTTATCAAGTAATACAAGACTTTTTTTTTTTTGGAAGGAAGAATAAAAAGAGAAAAAAAGGTATCATTCAAAAGCAATTGCTAATCTTGAAAACTGTGGCTTTGTTATTAATAAAATTGATTGTCTTTAAATTTGATTATATTAGTATTGTTGTACCTCAGTTGGGGACCTGTCTCAGTTCTGGACTGAGAACTCACACAGCAGCCCACCCCAAAATTCCACTGCTGATCCATAAATCATTTCCAGAAATTGACATGTGGAATTTCTGACTCTATGAGGCCATTTCGGATGTTACACATACTGAGTCATGTGAAGAAGTTGACTAAATAGCTGTCTTATACTTGCACATTCTTCATTATCATTGATTCTAGTTTGATTTTCATTGTTTTCTCTTGCCCTGAATCAAACATATTTCGACCATTGTGAACTTGTTACCTCTTATTCTTCTTGAATTCAGGCAATCTAAATCCACACCCACTTAATAGAGTACATTCCCAAAAAAACTCAAAGTTTTTCTGCAAGAGAAGTAGAAAGACAAAGTAGTTAAGAGATTGATAAATGTCTGTCCAAATGTAAGAATTGATTATATAATTCCTCTGCATAACAATAATAAAGTATTCTTTGAATCCAATGATGCTAATTTATTTTTATTCTTTCATTTATTCTAAGAACATTATCCATGGTTTAGAATCTTCTAGCCCATTTGTGTTTTCCTTTTACTTCATGGATGTCACTCATAATATTATTAATTCAGTTTGTATTATCTAGTAGAGTGTGAACATGTCAATAATTTCCCTGTTCGAATTCTATTGTTACATGAACCAAAAAATCCTCTTACATTTGGCAGCTGTCTAATATCAATCTCAGAAGATTCAGAAACTGTATCATTTCCTGTGGTTTCTTGCAAACAAATCATATCTATGCTGTTTTCTGTTCAACTTCTCCATGATTGTCTTCTATGAAACTAATAAATGGATGTTCCCAGCACCTTCTGATTTCATTGTAGATTAATTGTTTGGAGCACCCAGCAGCAATTACCAAATGTTTACACAGAAGGAACTGGCTTTGCAGAAAACTGGGACAACTACACACCCATAGAACATCTGATGTATAATAGTTTTCCCCAGAGTTAGAAGAAAGGTTTTTTTTGTCCTGCCTTCTTCCACTCTCTTTTAAATTCCTCCCAACAATGTGGGTATTGATGACCATTTATTAACTGTAGAAGCTGATTCTCTTGCTGTGGAAGAAGATGCCCACAAATGATGTATATTACATAATCCAAATGCAGTTGATTGAAGTGATATAGGTAATCATGTTTTAGAACTTTCCAATGTGCTTCAATCATCACTGTAGGTATTTGTGGATGACATGAACAAGCCCAAAGAGAATACCTACCTTCAGAATACCAAGATGAAAACAGGTAAAGCCACAATGCTAGAAGACTGTGTAATCTGCAAAAATTGTAGACTTCTTTTGCTGAATTGTAGTGAATTTGATTGGGTGTCAAAGAACCACTACCTGCATCAGTTGGTATCAACAGATGTAGATTAAAATGTTTTTCTATCGGAGTTATGATGTAAGGATACAGGACAAAATATCAAATTACTTCCAGGCATTGGTCAAAATGTTGGATTAATAAAAGGTAATTTTTTCTTTAATATATGCAAACTTTTGTTGTTCCTTTTGCTTCGTAAATGAGTTAAAATGGCCCTTTTGATATGTCATAGACACAAACATGTTTGTGAGTTTCTCCACACTGCTTGTGCATAGCATTGATTTCAGCAAAGTCTTTATCAGTGAAAATAAACTTGGGGATTAGCCTTTGATTTCTAAGTGCTTGGAAGAATTCTATATAAGTAATTGTGTCTGAATGAATTCATTACTTCCTGTATTTTTACTTGTATCCATTAAACAATAAGCAAGCAGAAATCCAGTTCCATGGATCTCTCCACAACAATACCATACAATTCAAAGCAACCTTTAGCATCTTGTAAGTTGCATCCAAATGTACTTCTTTAATCTGTTGGGCATACTTTAGAATTGGTGTTGAAAAAGCAATGGCTACAATCTCTGAGGTATTTTTTTCCATAATAAGTTCACAATTTTGGCTTTGATATATGTTTTTGAGAAGATGAATTGCTGATTTTATTGGATCATCATCAAATTTATAGGCTGACTGAGTGCTCAAACTCCAACAAAAGCAAATCTGTTTCAGTGTAATATCTGACAAGTCATACTTTTTGGTGAGAGTTGTAATGGTTCCAAGTGTATGTTTTGCTGCATATCCATGCAGATGTTTTCAGGAATGCTATGAGAGTTTTCTGGATGTTCATGCAAATAATTGTGAGTTAGTATAATACATGCATAATTATGTACTAGATCTATGTGTATTTCACATTTAAAGCATATAATTCGTTTTTAGTTGGACTGTTTGTAATCTGCTAGACATTCACTCTGAGAGCAAAGATAATAAACAGTAGAAATTTTATTTCTTTCTTGTGTGTATTTATTTTCTTTCCAGAAACTTAAATAAATATATTAATATGTTAGCATCTTGTTGATGGAAATGTACAAATTGTATTTTGTCTAAAATTCTTACTTCCATTTATAGCCATCTTCTCTTTCAACAACAATTCAAAATTTTGTAGCAATGTCCTTTGGGTTTAAGAATCCATCAGCTTCAAGATTACTTGACATGAAATTTTGACGTGTTCCTTATCCACAACCATATCGTCATTAAGGCTAAGGTTATAAAATGTTCCTCATTAATATTCGTACTTTTTGTTTGTGAGTACTGAATTTATTTGCTCTTCAGATGAATTAATCAAAGGCGCATGTTGGATTTGATAAAGCATGTCTGCGAGCGAAGTTTCTGATGTTCTATTATTTTTGGTACTTTTTTTACTTCGTTGAGTTAAACACTTTTGACATGTCTTAAAATTCTCCCCCTTGACAAAAACTCACCGCTGTTTTTCTTAACATAACAAGATGAACACTTCAACATTTTGTGCAAAGCAACAGACGTGTACGCAAAGAACGCGTTATGTTTATTTATCTCTGTTGGTTAATAACTCACATTTTTTACAAAAGGTGATTTTTTCGTCAAAATTAACGTGTAAACTACAATACTGTTATACTGTCAAAAAATAAGTAAGTATTAGTATACTACCTGCAGAGAAAAGCTGGCAACTTGATATCAGTGCGAAATTATTAGAAATACAGTTCAATCAAATCCATTACTTAATATTAATATATACATAATAATAGTCGGAGAGTTCCTCTTTTTATCAAAATGACTGAATCTGTCAGCCATTGGACAAAGTAGATTTAGTTTTAGAACCATAAAATCGAATCTTCATAGCTTATTTGCCAAAGCGTATAAATACAAGGCAAATAAAATTAATCACGTGGAAATATCATCCGTTTTCCGCTTCCGAAACGGCCTCGTAGAGTCGGAAATTCCGCGTGCCAATTTCTGGAAATGATTTACGGTTCAGCTGTGTGAGCTGTCTCAGTTCTGGACTGAGTGTCTGAGTTCCGGACTGAGACAACTGAGTTCCGGACTGAGTGACTGGGTTCCTAACTGAGACAGGTCCCGAACTCAGACACAACAATACCGAATCATCGAGCGCCGTTGTTCCCACCAATCCAATTTTAAATATGACTGGTAGTCACTTAATATTAATGGATTTACAGGGGCATCCATTCGATTGCGTTCAGGCTTATCAAAGAAAACTGATGTGTGATCTGGTGTATCGCCTAGCAGATTCTGAGATTCATTGTTCAATAATAATTCTAATCGGTCGTATACTTGTTTCACTTTTGGCCGCTGCTTGGGAGTTTCATCCCAACATTCCGAATATAGTTCAAAATAAGCTTCAGGTGTTCCAGGAGCGCGAGGATCACGATATCCACGCAGTCTTTGACAAACAACTTGACCGCTGTTAGTACATCGTTCACAAGGTTTCTTTTGACTAGAAATCTCCCACAACACAACCCCAAGGCTGAATATATCTGACTCTTTTACAAATCTGTACTCTTGAGACATGAATGATTGGGGATCTTTGTACGGTTCAGCACCGCTTCCTATCGATGAAGATATGATGTGTCTCGATAGACCAAAGTCGGCGATTTTTACAATGCCATTCTTGATAAGAATATTGGAAGGCGTCTGTAAATTTAATACGCACGGTACTGTTAGCTTACAATCATTGAATAGATGGTAACCAATATATAGTTTACATTACCAGATCCTTGTGGATGATGTCGTGATCATGCATGTACTTCAAACCATTGGTGATTGCCAAGGCCAGTTTGTACTTATCACACCACGTTAGCCGATTAGAATGGTCTTCTAAGTACTTATGCAAGGGGCCGCCATCGGCGTATGCAAAAACCATGCAATAGTTACAATAGGCGTCGTCCTCACCTTCCTCTTTATCTTTATAATTAGAAATTAGAAATGCATAAGTCATGTACAAAGATCAAGATTATAATATATAACAATACAGATAACTTACATAAACCCAAAAATTCGATAATATTTGGATGGCCGTTTAACTTATGGTGGTTTTTCACCTAGTGGTAATTACATACTGATTACTTATATATGTATGTATATAATAAAACCTATATATGACAGTGGACGGCAAAAAAGTCAACACCAACCTCTTTTGCGAGCATTTTGTTTACTGTGCTCTTATCCTCGTACGGACGGCGACGCAGCTTTTTTATTGCGACATGCTCTCCAGAGATCTTAATTCTTGCCTTGTATATTATACCACATCCGCCAGCATCTATAGCCATTTGGCTCTTATCAATGTCGCTTTGCAAGTAACACTTAAGATCACCTTTTTGGATACGGTTTTCTATCTGTTTCTGGTGTTCATCGGGTCGAGTGTTTGCCATTGGAGTGAGAGTTCGTCACTTGCTTACAATTATGATCCTGTTGCATGTGAATTCTGACCGAAAACAACGCTGGTAAGTCCCGTATTTATGATCTTTTCTTTCTTATACGAATTCGCAGCCCGATAAAAAACCAATGCCAGAAATAGAAGTGCGGGCTGAAACAGGCTGATACACTAGCTGGGAACAAAACTTGATGCACATAACATGCATGTCGTACGGTTGGTCATCATAATTAATTGTCGTTGCAACTTTTTACTAGTTTTGGATCCAGCCTCGATTGTGCTTGCTTGTCTACATGATTTAGACAAAATTTTTCCAGGGAATCGTTATATTCGTGACATACATGACATGTTGCTTAATTACACAATCAGTGACGACGGCATTTACCGATGGATGTCGATAACGGCGTATTTAGTACTACACAACGAATTGTCCCGGACGTTTGTTTGACTGAGGCTATTAATATTATGATACTCAATTCCTGACAAATGCCGTCCACTTCATCAAACTCCAAGTTTAAGATCGAAAATTCTCATGTTCAGGGAATGGCATGGCGAATACCTACTGGACTACCGGATAAACGTAAATATGTTTCTTTGTTTCTCTTCTTTAGCCCATACTCTTGCAAGAAGTAGAAGTTGTAATAACGATGATTATGCAATCGGTTACAATGGCAGATCGCAACGATGGCATTTTCATAGGAAAAGGATATCTGTTATGGGGTAATACACTGACAGTAGCAGGATAGCATCGAGATAACAAATATCTAAATAGAAGTATCGTCCGAGGGGCAGATGTACAGCTCAGCTATTATTTGCGCAGTTGCCACTCGGTATGCCATCTATTCTCGCATCGCACAATCCCTCACCTCTTCCCAAAATACTGTCATTCAACAGTTGTGTCGCAGATGTAGGGATAAATACGGGATTAGGTTATCCTGTAGTATTACCTGACATTTAAAATATCGTCTTCTCTCGGTTGGTGTATCTTTTTGATTGATTAAGCATATCCATTAAATAAGACTTTTTTTCGCCCCTCATTTTGGGTTTGTTTAGGATGCTTGGAGAAAGTAACAGAGATTACTGCATATTGGATGGAGAAATATCTGGTTAGAAAAGAAGATTTGTGAAAGCAAAAGTCAAGCAAGCATCAAAATAAGCTAGCTTCTTTGGCACCTTTATATTCCGTCTACTAATTACGGGTTGCAATGACACAATACAATAGATATCATACCAGTTAACATGATAAGTAAATCCAGTTGTTGCGCATATATATGTGATAGAGTAAATGTTGATGACACTTACGGATATTAAGCACTGTATATGCGCCAACAATGTTTCACAATGCTGTTGATCAGCTCAATTTCATACGGCGCGGCATACACGTATGCCGTGTACAACCAAATCCTGTCAGCCGCAAAGTATTTAATATAAAATTTTAAGTTTACAAACCTTATTGTTATTATTTTTATTTCAATCACCGCATCTCCCCGTTCTTCCAGAATAGTTGATGAGATGGACGATTATAGTAATTTCGTTCCAGATATCCCACAATGAATGTTAATATCAGGTATCACAATAATCATAAGTGGCAAATATATCGATGAAAATACATTGGTAATGCCATCTTTGTTCGATATGGACTTCTATAATTGATGTTCTATCTGCCAGGTAATGATGATTTATGTATGTTTTGCCGTTCTATTTAATGGTAAGTTGGATATTGGAGTATGAAATTAATAACGATAGTACTTAATTTACTATCCAAATAGAAAAAAAAAAGGCTTTTAAAACGGCGAAATGATGTCATCTGTGTTCGAAATATGATGTAGATCATTTCACATCATTTATTGTGGCAGATTAAACACTACCACCATCAAAAAATTTCGCAGGTCATGTGTGACACAACTATATTCTGACCAACGAAAAACTTTGCAATATTTATGTTCACATGCTTTGCATTTCCCCATATGGACGAAGTTACAAACACCGCACCGAATCACTATTAGAGCACAAGTCAATTATACAAGTCGATATCGATTTATAGTAATAAATAACTCTCAATATCATCGAAAATTCGGGATCGTGCTTGTATAACTGACTTTAAATGCATCTTCCAATTATGCTAATAAATAGCATCATTGGAATTTAATTACACAGTGAAATTCACTTTAACGAAGTCTCACTTTAACGAAGATCGCTTTATAACGAAGTTTTTTCCAGAACGGATTCATATATTTTATATAAAAAGACAGTTCACTTAAGCGAACTTTCAGGTTAACGAAGCAAAATCGTGGAACGAATGTCTTCGTTAAAGTGAATTTCACTGTGTACAAAGAATTTGTCGTAATAGTAATCATTGTTAGCACATCAATGACAAGAAGATTTGCTGTAAATTTCACTAACATTGATAGCAAAGACGATTTCTTTGTTTTATTAATTTCTGCACAAAGAACTTTAACGTAAGTTATTTGTAACAAAGCCAACAGTCTTTGTCTAACAAATACACTAACATATCCTATTGTAGAATCTACTTCTACACATATTTAGGACAATTCGGAAATAGTAGACGATAACAATAATCGGGAGAAGCAAGAGGCAGAGGAAGGGCGAAGAAATTTTGAGATAATTGAACGGTATCTTAGAGAAATGCACGACATAGTTGTTGAACAGCGTGATTTAAATAATTTTCGATGGATTAACAATATTAAAAATAAGTTTAATACCATACAACAATCCTAGAACATGGAGAAATCACAGCCAAAATACATTATATTAGCATCGTTAATAAAAAGTTTAATGCAATCAATAGGAGTTTTGTGTTAACGTTTCACTATATAAAGTGCACGATGCTGGCTGCTGATAGGGTAATCTTCTCAAAGTGGAGAGTTCTCGTGTCCGGTTAGGACGAGAACATTTGTCAGTGTATAAGTATATAAGCTATAACGTACTACCGCACGGATTCGTAAGTGTCAATTATTATGCGCTTGCTTACGCGTAGGCTGTTCGCCAGTATCTAATATCCTTGTATTTATTTGACATTTATCATTATGTGCTTGCTTACGCGTAGGCTGTTCGCTACAATCGAATATTCTTACATTTATTCACACCATAAGCAAATCGAGTGTAGACCAGTCAGACAAACACCACTTACGTTGCGAAGAGAGGTATCCGCTACGTTCTTAAGAATATGACAACGCACTGAATAATCTCGAATGATAATGCGTTGCGTAACCGCATCCCATCACTGAAAATTAAGCAAATGACACATGAACATTGGGTAGAGGGGCCGAACGCTTCCGACTTTTATATTTACAATTTCCTTGCATTTCTCTCTATTAAACTATAGATAACAAGTATTAAGAAACATTACCCCATAATCGAACGTTGTAAATAGGTCACTTATAATAATCTACAAAATTCCATGAATTATATACTGAAAAATGTAGATATTGACAGAATAGAAAAAACCTGGGCCATCAGTGCAGTTACTGCTTCAAGATTCTGCCATTTTATTATCCTTCTTACTGACAGAACTCATATCTGCTCTTGTCTGGGACTTGTAAATCGTGCCGTCATTTCTTCCAAGTAATATTATGTTCACAAAAGATGGTACAAAATTCATAGCAATCCACAAGAAACACCCTATCATGTTGCCCACAAGATTTGATGAGGAAATTTCCCAACATCAGCGGAACTAGTTAAAAACGTAATATAATTGATTGATTTGTGTCTCTGCCAGACCTCCGAGAAGAAAGAAGAGAAAATATCAATGGGAAAACTGTATGGAGAACTGTGGGAAATAATTGCACGAGATGTTACACAAAAAGCTGTTCGATTTCGCGGGCGAGATATTCTCAAGAAATTGTAGGATCTGTTAACTGAAATGCAAGAAGTAAATAGTCAGGCCGACGAAACAGTACCACTGATAGCGATAGTAACTCACGTGAGGATGGAAAAGATAAAGAGAATGATCCATCAATTGATTGATTCCTAAAAACGCAAAGCAAAAAGACGTCCGAAAAGTTCCAAGCGAATCAAACGATCAAGCATCAAAACCAGTATGGTAATTATGAAAAGCGTGGGCATTACGTCCGGAAAAGAATTAGCTAGATTAGGCATTGTGTTTTCAATATTGCTATAACTTGGCAATAAAATTGGCCCATGTTGTTTAACTGATATAATTCGATTTTTCCAGTAATTCGATCGCAGACCCGATTTTTTAATATGATTGTTCTTCCTTAAGTATGTCTGTCGTTAATTCGATCTGTATGTTAATTCGACCGATGAGACTGTACATGATGTTAAAGTCATTTATCAATCGGCCATACCGGTTACATAATAGTTTGCACCTACTCAAGATGCATTGCACGACCATGCACAAAATTTTATAACCCTTTTTCAAAACCAAAACATTACATTAAAATTTAAGACACCATTATTAAAATTTTGACATGCAAGACTTTATCAGGTAGTGTATATTTTTTAATTTTATTTACGACCATCTATTAATTTTCTTAAGGCTAATTTGTGCTCTGGCATAACCTTGTTCAGCTGCCTTCTGATACAACTCAACTGCTTTTTGAATATTCTTTTCCACTCCTGTCCCGTTCATATAGCAAACACCAAGATTAAATTGTGCCCTGGCATATCCTTGATCAGCCGCCTTTTGATACAACTTGACTACTTTTTGAATATCCTTTTCCACTCCTGTCCCATGCTCGTAACAAACACCAAGGTTAAATTGTGCTCTGGCATGCCCTTGTTTAGCTGCTTTGTGATATAGCTCAACTGCTTTTTGAATACTTGTTTCTACTCCTGTCCCATTCTTGTAACAAGCACCAAGATTAAATTGTGCCCCAGCATATCCTTGTTCAGCTGCTTTCTGATACAGCTCAATTGCTTTTTGAATATTCTTTTCTATTCTCGTCCCATGTTCATAATAAACACCAAGGTTATACTGTGCCCTGGCATATCCTTGTTCAGCTGCTTTGTGATATAGCTCAATTGTTTTTTGAATGTTTTTTTCTGTTCCTGTCCCACACTCATAGCAAACACCAAGGTTATATTGTGCTCTGGCATATCCTCGTTCAGCTGCTTTATGATACAACTCAACTGCTTCTTGAACATTCTTTTCTACTCCTGTCCCATGTTCATAACAAACACCAAGGTTACATTGTGCTCTGGCATATCCTTGTTCAGCTGCTTTCTGATACAACTCAACTGCTTTTTGAATGTTCTTTTCCACCCCTGTTCTATTTGTATAGCAAAGGCCAAGATTATTCTGTGCCCTGGCATGTCCTTGTTCAGCTGCTTTATGATACAGCTCAACTGCCTTTTGAATATTCTTTTCCACTCCTGCCCCATTCATATAGCAAAGGCTAAGATTATATTGTGCACTGGCATACCCTTGTTCAGCTGCTTTCTTATACAACTTAACTGCTTTTTGAATGTTTTTTTCTACCCCAATCCCTTTGTCATAGCAAAGGCCAAGATTACACTGTGCTGCAGCATTGCCTGCCTTTGCTGATTGTTTATACCAATGAACAGCTTGTCCAAGATCTGTTTCTGTTTCTATTCCATGTGCATAGAAGAATCCAATCAGCAGAAAACATTGTCCACAATTAGCATGAGCCTTTAATATAGTCAATGAACTTTCTTGTTTATCATTATTTTGTATCAACCAATTTTTGATATGATTAGCTATCTGTTCCATATATTTCCCATTAAGTTGTAACTTGTTGTATAATACTGACAGCTCGTTAGAAAAAAAGTGACCTTCACCTTGGTTAGTATCACATTTTGGTATTGGGTTCAGGATTCTCATTATATTTTTTAATCTGTGATAGCATTGTTCACTACTTGGTCGTTTTTCTGAATCGTTGTCCCAGCATTCTGCATATAAATTTTTATACTCCTCTGGTGTACCTGGAACTACATCATGGCGACCACCATTTAGCCTATAAATCTGAATGTCGGTCATATTTTCGAATTCGCTGCATGGATATTCTCTACTGGATATTTCCCATAGAATGATCCCAAAGCTAAAAATATCAGATTTTTCATCTCGTTTACTACCATTGCCATTAAAGCATTTAGGGTCAATGTATGCACAAGTTCCTTGGTGGTCGGAGCAAGTCTTTTGTAGTAATAATTTTTCCGATGTCCCAAAATCCGTGATCTTAGCCGTTTTTCCATGAATCAATACGTTGTTCGAAGACTTGTAATAACATAAGAAAACAATGTATCAATATGCATCCAGTTAAATAAAAATTGTACAGTGAATAATACACTTACTAAATCTTTATGCAGTATTCCTGCGCCATGAATATATCTCAACCCGTTAACGATATCCAAACCCAGTTGACAGTTGGCAGGCCAATCCAATTTGATAGCTGGCGTCGATAAGTATTCTCGTAGTGAACCATCGTTAGCATAATCAACGACCATCAAGTATCTTCCCTTGAAATCTATTGAAAGGTGGAAAAAGTATTATATTATATTCATGCCCATTTGTTAATGCATTAAATTTTTTTCACCGTTACCTTTGCTAACTCCAAGAAATCGAATTATGTTGGGATGGTCATCTACTCTGCGATGGATCTTGAGCTAGAATATGTGTCAACAAAGCGAACAAATAAAAGTCGTATTCCGTCATGCATGATTACAAACCTCGTTTACAAAGCATTTAAAAAACTCGCCTTCGTCCGAATATTTGATCATTTTGTAAGCAACAGTAATGCCCGATGTTGCAACTATTGCTTTAAAAACTACACCAAATGCACCATGGCCTATGCAGTCTTTATCGATTAAACCATCATAAGGATAGAATCGAATGTATTC
>CAJVPI010001143.1:0-16118 GCA_910592345.1 Paraglomus brasilianum
TTGGTATCATTATGTATTTGATTGCTACTGGTGAACCACCTTTTAGAGATAGGCAGTTCGATAGAGATTTGGTATGCAACATTATGGACGGACTACGACCATCGATGCCTGATTCCGCACCAGAGGAATACAAGAAACTTGCCGGGCGGTGTTGTGATGCTGATCCTGATAAGCGTCCAGATGCAGACACACTTTATGGTGATATTAACGGTCTTTTCGGAAAGACGTACATGGGCAATTTTGACATATGGAATGCCGTTTATCATAATGATATAAAACCCTTATCACGTCTCGAAAAGGAGAGCAAATATTCTAGTACGCTCTTACCTACTGAGGCCACGGGGGAAAACCGACGCTTAATTGAAGAAGAGAAAAAACAAAGACAGGATCTGCCTAAACCGAGAAACAGTTATGAGATGTCGGGTGTAAAGACAAGATGGGCAATACATTAACATGAAGGAAAGTCATTCATAAATATTAACTTTTTCGACTTCAGATTATGGTCAATATTTATTCGAGTATCTTATATGCAAGATTTAATTAAAACACTATCCTGTGTCAAACACAAGTGGAAAGCAATAAATAATACGCACTTACTCAGTTAAAAAAAGTCAACGAAATAGTATTTATACTTATTCGATTTTCACAGGAGAATCAACACGCGACAAGGTGCTGGCCAGCAGAGTTAATGATATGGAAAATGAAAGTGAAATGTCATTCAGTAGTACAATATCTACAGAGGCAACTCCCAGCTAATTGTGGTAAATTGAATATTTACCAACTATTAAATTGTGTAATTAGTTCACAGTCACTTGCTACAGCGGCCTGATTATTCCAAATACACTACTTGATTTTAAATATAGTATCCACTTGAACAACCAAACGTAAATAATAAATCTTTATATTCATAATCGATCAAAAAATGAAGTGTTTTAACAATTATGAAATATGGATGAGCATGGTTCTTGTCATGATTTCATTCTTAACATTGACTGTGTCGTGCCGACGGTCACGGGCGAGCAATCGATTGTCAATTCTTGGAATCCAAGTATCTTTCGAACGGAGCTGTGGCTTCTCCTACTTCAGTTAAATATATCGGCAGTTTAAAGGGACTTTACTATCCTAGACGGTTATTCGCCCTCGAGTTAATCGACTATTTCCTTCCGATGAGATTGGAAAGCCTATAGAATGGGGTATGCTTGGATCTACTCAAACGTAAGCGAATAGCAACAGTAATGTCACGAGAATATCCGGCGGGCAAGAAGCAAATATTCCTAATCAATATAGGGATTAGTGGCTTAGTGGTTTACAACTATACCAATAATTTACCAGGGAACGAATCATTACTAATGTATTTTAAAGTATAAAAAACTACTTGTTTATTAGAAAGGAACTTTCAAAGAACCTGAACATGATCGAACATTCAAGGGGCATGATGAGTTATAACGGAAAGTCGCGCTAATCTGCGTGTGTACTATTGCCCATCTTAATCTAGAATCAATGTAAGAACGCTGCCTGCAACTGTCTGTACGCTGTTAAGGACGGAATGTACGTCATCATTAATATTAGTCCTCACCATCCAAAACTAAAAATATTACTGAACAATCGAATTCATGCTTCCTGCTGGTCATTGAATATAAGACATGAAATAAGAAATGATTAGATAAAGGAATGGCAAAAGACCCTAATGAACCTAGAGAATGAGCCAAAAATTGTGATTTGTTAGAATTTCGATGCCGTTAACGTCATCGATTTTTCGCAATTTAAAAATATGTCGCATCCGAAATGGGCACTCTGTCACAAAAGTGTACTATGAAAGTGCAGCCCGGTTTCACTGACAGAGTCCAAAATTGCATCCCACCTGCTTATAAAAGCGCTCGAAAAATTCCAAAGTTAGAGTGTTTTAATGTGTGGTTTATTTAATTAAATAGTCAGCACAACATTTGAGTGAGTATACTTTAGCAATAGGAAGTATAAAGAGCCGCCTGCAAATTTTAGCTACGCCTTAATTGATCGAGCGTGTAACGTTTAGAGCTAAATTTTGAGAATATCCCCCGGACACAAACGCTCTTCCAGGTGACCGAACGTACCAATATACACGGCCCTACCAAGCATACAACGACCGATAAAATAAGATTAAATTTAAATTACTCAGCAAGTAATGACGCAAATGTTTGAAATTTAGACCAAATAAACTATCATTAATTTTAATTAATCCATCAAGGCACATTTTGGGTAATGAAATTGATAAAATTATACGTTACAGAAAATTTTTTGTTAAATTATTGGACATAATAAAATAATCCCTTTTATTTATTTTAAAGCACCATTGTTACACTACCTACTCCAAAATAGTTTACTCAAAAATCACCGACTACCCCTCAAATTTTTCGTTAATTGCGCATAACTTCGTAATAAATGATTCAAATGCCATACAATCTTAACTGTAGTTTGCGCTTCTTTTGACCTACAAATATGCATAATTTTATTATATATTAATGAGTAAACGGTCGAGATAATCATACCCGATTTTACGTAACCGAAATAGAGAAATTAAACATTTTGACATAAATGTTTAAAATTATAATAAAAAACCTTTTCGGTAACAATACCATAAAAATTTATATTAATTAAAAAGCTGTTAATAAGCACAACAATATTCAGCAGAGATTTTTCTAATAAACCGAACGGTTGCAAAGTTATTAAAATTTAAAAATGTATATACAAATATACAAATTGTTATCTGAATCACATGTGTTACATTTATGACGCGTTACAATGCAAATTAAGTCTGCGCTGCACATATTGTGAAACAACTAAGCCATTTTGTTAGTGAATATGTCAGAACGACACGAGTTAAATGAATTTGAACGCGAAGTCCTCATTGGAAGGTGGCTATTTGAACACTCTGAACGGGGCATTGAGAAAACTGGCCACCCAAAAAGCACAATACACAATATGAAATATATCGTAAAGCTGATACCACAACTCCTATTCCACACAGTGGAAGACCTCAAATATCAACAGATAGGGATAAACGGCATCTTGAAAGGATTGTTCGGTCTAATCGTCCACAATCCGCAAGACAGGCAAGACAGGTACATGGAAACTTTGTACAATCATCTGGAATTGTTATCGGTCTTTTAACAGTCAGAAGAACCTTGTATAAAGCAGGGCATCATAGTCGAGTTGCTGCCAGAAAATCACTCATTTCACCGAAAAACCGCTGTGACCGATTACGGTGGTGTCGGGAACACAAAGCAGATAAAGAACGAAAAAAAGTAATCTGAAGTAATGAATCTCGGTTTACTCTATCCAAAGTGATGGTAGAACTTGGGTTTGGAGACTCCCGAAAGAAAGATATGGCATTGATTGTGTTCTCCCAACAGTTAAATATAGTGGTGGCGATGTAATAATGGTGTGGGGCTGTTTTGCATGGGACTCTTAATCAAAATTAGCGGAATAGTTAACAGTCAGAAATATATAGAAATCTTAAATAGCCATTTGGTCCCATTTATGCAAGGACCTGAAGAATAAATGGACGATTATGAATTTCAACAAGACAATACTCCAGTCCATACAAGCAAATTAACAACATTCTTTGAAAATTCAGAAATAAATGTAATGAAATGGCCAGGACATAGTCCTAATCTCAATCCCATTGAGCATCTGTGGGATGGGCTGGAACAACGAATTAGTAAATGAGACCCACCACCGACATCTGTGAGGTAGTTGCCTGTAATTCTTCAAGAAAAATTCCAAATGCAATATTTCAAAAACTTATTCTGAGCATGCAGAGCAGATTTAAAATCTAAAGGCTTTGCAACAAAGTATTGGTAAATTTTAAACTAGATTTATCTTGTGGTTATGCCTGAATGCCATTCCTGATATACGCTTTATTAATATTTTGTTGTATTTTATACATATAAATGTAAAAATTTATTTTTCGACAATAAAGTAGCCTAAACACGCCTTGTTTTTAATATTTGATCAAGGCTTTTAAGTACTTTTGAATGAATATAAATTTTTATGGTATTGTTACCGAAAAGAATTTTTTATTAAACATTTATGTCATAATGCTTAATTTCTCTATTTTCGGTTACGTGAAACATTATTCGATGTGGATGTTGAACCACTAATTCAGACAATTTTTTTTCCGACACTTTATACATTAGTCCTAATTAGTCCATTTGTGTTAGTTATTTATAATCGATGATGGTTTGAAGAATGGCAGAATACGCTGTACAACCATAAAGAGAGTGTCTGAATTTATTGATCCCTATATCGGAAACTAATTGTCCCGCGATTATTCCCGGACACATACGATAATTACTTTAACGCGTTTGTTATAGTCGTAAATACACTTATAACCCCAACCGGTAGACTACCAAACTAATCCCAACGGTAGAGAACCGAGGCATACTCGAGGACGGATCAATTATCGAGGGATTAGCGTCTACGCATCGACACTAAGAGTCGTGAGTAGGAAATCCTTGTTTAAAGGTCACTAAATGCATTTAAAGTATGTGGGCCACACTCTGCATCCTGCGAGTCAACAGCCAACCGCTCTCCCGTGATTGTTGACTCGACAATAAAATGTTCACTTTGTCTGGTTTAAATCATAAATCCCGAAAACGGATTTTATGCGATACTTGTCAACATTTTCGGAATGGCTTACAGTATAATGCTCGTAAGGGGGAAGAAGCGAGAAACCTACTGAAAAATACAAAAAACATCTGGTTATAGCTAAGTTAGAGAGAAATTATTACTAAACCAACAGAAGAGAATAGATGAGAATGGGAGGTAAAGCTGATTATTGTAACCTTGACGTTACTGCTCATTACCACATTCTAATCAACAGGAAAGTAGGATTTATTATCTTAGTCTGAGTAAAGTGCATTTTCCTGGTATTCACAAATTAATTATGCTCTCGATGAACACGATATAATAGACAAAGGTCCTAATGGCACGCTAAGCATGGATTTGAATAGGGGTGAAAGCATTTAAAGATTACTTGTAACAATGCAGGGAAATAACATTACAATTTTATTTGGTAATTGCTGTTAGTATGAAAGTGTAAAATCAAATTTTGTACTGTGCCCTAAAACGAGGCTTTTTTTTTTCCAGCAACACAAGAAGCTACGTTACTTTGATCAAAAAGTACCCGAGTCATTTTATTCATTTATTACCTCACCTGCAGGTTACGATTATCACCATCCAATCATAGTGATGCTGCATTCCCCCCTTAAAAATCCCTGTTAACTTAATATTAATCTTAAGCGCTTGTTGGTTAGATCGACATCTCCAACTCATTTATCATGTGTCTGACTAAAAAAAGTCTTTCGATGTTGACTATGAGTGAGACAGGGGAAATCTCTAAATATTTGGTACAAATAAACGTTTCTTGCGTATGGGTAGCAACCACAAAACTACCCTCTTCTTCCTTGCCTGCCGCTCAATCTCCCGCTATGGTCATAACAACAAACATCACCCACCACGACTACGCTGCTGAATCTAACCAACTCGGCACATCGTTTGTTGCACATTCGGCGTTGCAAGAACGCCCAGCATGGAAAAACAAAAGGTTCTATCCAGGCAAAAAAATTTAGATGGGATGATGAAGGTTTTCTTAATGCACACAATATAGCTTTGTTGTTTGACTATCGGATCCCATGCCGTTTATTGGAGAGTAGAGTCTATCTCGTTGTACCTGTACTAAATATGTACCGATCAAAGGAGGAGCCAACCTTTGGGGACGGGGGTTGTACTCTGTAAAAGTGAATAAGTATCGACGATGTTTAATGGAATGCAGTCGATCAATCAAAGGAGATATATCTATGCGTATGATGATTAAGCACATTGTCCAAACATGGTGTATTATTAATATGCAATTTCCAATCCTTGGCATCTGATACGAGCTTGAAAGGAAATGGGGATAGAGATGAGATGGATTAATTGTGGGCTGGTAGAATTATGAGCGATTGCCAATCACTGATGTGGATGTTAGTCTTTGTTTAAACCTAACAATGGAAACTGTTGAAATTGTTATAGTAATGGCGAAAGTCCCGCCAACTAATCGAACATTGTAACTTCTTAGCGAACAAAATAATGGATTCAGCAAGCTCTATTCCTTAAGAAATAAACTTTTGAGATCTTGGTTCGAGAAAATGCAAACTTTGCTACAATCCGGTTAATCTTGAACTGCCGAGAATTACTTTGACATTATTTGCTACACCTCATGACTAGTTTCGATTTGCTTGCTTTGAGTTTATTTAGTTGCGTGGGTGGTGTTACAAATTCATCTTCATTACATTATATTACTTTTAAAACTAAAAAAGTGTCATTTATTTACACGGTCACTTGTCTTGCGAGTGTAGCTCCAGCTCTACGCTCTCTTGCAGCAAGGAACGCGGCTCTCATTTGAAAATAGTCTTTATGTAATCCGCACTCTGACTTCGCCTGTCCTTCCCATCGTCCTGCTCGTTCGTTGTTGGATGTATTTGAGACAGGTTTGGTGCTGTGCCAATCACCAATTGAGCGGTAGCCTTGATCGATCAATGGATTATATGGTACCTATTATGGGAATAACAAAAAGCACAATTATTAGCGAAAAAGTAATTATCTTGTGATTAAATTAACCGACACCACATCCATGCTACTCACCTCATTAGCTCGTATATACGTCCAGACTTTCTGGAAGTCCCAATGAGCCAAAGGATTCAACTTCACTAATCCTGTTCCGTTTTCTACCTCTAATATCTTAAGAGCCTCTCTTTCTCCTCTCTGACTTCGCCTGCGGCCAGTGATGACTGCTTTCACTCGATTCTCCCTGTACGCTCTCTGGGCTGGTTCTACTTTAACCAGATAATCATAAATGTCCTCATCTGCCTCCCATAATTTCTGCCCATGGATACGTTCAAGGTCTTCAGCCGTTGAACAGCCGACAGGCTTGTACACCTTCAGAGGTGCATTGTAATGAGCGGCTGCACGATGAGCCAAGTCAATGGTCTCGGGGAAATGGTAAAGCGTGTCGAGGAATACCAAAGGGACAAGATGTTGTGGTTGAGTTCCGTTCTTCTCTGCACGCTCAAGGCTTACTTTTGATATCATATCAAGTATTACTAAACCTATAAATTAGGACAAAAGAGATTGTAGGTTATACGAAAATTCTAGAATAACGGTTAACAGTTACATAAGCCAATTCTGGAAAACAAGGCATCAAAATTGCGGGATCAAATTGCGGGGGATACCGGACAATCTGCACTATCTATTAATAATTGCCTCATTTGTCATAAATGATTTGAACTTCGAGCTGACAAGCATAATAATAATAATAACCCATTTCCAAATCCATAACTCCATGTTCGCTTGTAAAAAGTATATTTACCTGAGAGGCCGAACGCGGTTGTTTGATATAAATTAGGGATAGTGATAGTAGCCCATTCTACTATTTCCTGAGGCGTGAGTTTGGCCAACCCTTCGTTCAAAAACTCGAGGTGTTCCTTTGTGAATAGAGGGGTTTCTTCCACGGGCTCTTCGACGAAATTTTGAGAGTTGGGTGCCATTGTTTAATCAGATTCGACGGAGGGTTTGGTTTGGTTTGGTTGATTGTTTAGCAGTCGTGAGATAGTCGTTCCTTGTTGGGTCGGTCGTTGAAATCGGAGTGCTCTTTTATATTTTTTTTCTTGTCCCACATAACAATCTTTGCAAATCTAACCCAAATTTTTTTTTCTTTTCGTGTTTGATCTTCAAAGCAAAATTTATTGATTACCGACCAATCATATCACCATCCGATGGCGTCATATACACCGAGATTTAGCAAATTTTGTTAATAAGCAATTGACATCTTTCAATGAAACGGAAATAGATGACAAACAGACACCAGATCAAGAAATTTTCCGAAACGAGTTAATAGAATCTAATATTGGCACCTGCTTGCGAATACATGACGAATTATACCATTACGTATGTCCAGAAACATTGATAAGCAAAAATAATTATTCATCAAGATTGCGTTTCTCCGAAATTTTGCCGTGAATAAAAACATCACCGGCTGTTACACTCAACTATTTTGTTATTTATTTATTCGTTATCAGCTAATCTATTATATTAGCGAGACCCACGTGCACGAACTCAAACTTCCATGTGATTCCGATTGCAAGGGGGGGGCTATGACACAATCCCCTTCCGACATCCCGCGACGGCCCTTTTCGACACAATTCCAAGCACACTCAATAGAACGTTCTACTTATGGCTATAATACCGACCCGACTATCCTAACAGGTTTTGCTTCTGCTATGGTTAAAGTTGGGACATCTTAGAATTGCAATCTACGCAAGCCCTTGATAAGATAACTTAATTAAAATGATAGTACAAGAACTCTATGTAGACCGATCCGACATCCGTGGGTTGTGTGTGAAATAAGCAGCATAGAGCTGAAATAAGGCTGTTGCGCATGTGATGAGCAGGATGTATGATAGGTGATGAAGATGGTAATTCCAGTGCAGATTCTCATGATAGTAGCGCACTTAGTTCTCAAGTATGAGTTCAGCTGATAAACCTTAGTTTGGAAATTTCTGACATACATTCATGTGAGAATTAAGAATTAAAGTTGTTTAAAGTAGGTCAGTTTAATTTTCTTTATTATGGACTTGCGGCCTACGCGTATCCATATCCGGTAATAATATTTGGCAATTTACCCCGTTATCAGTATGATTAATAATATATCGACTGTGACCATTCCGACCCGCGGATTTCGAATGCAATATGATAATATGATATACGAATCTAGTAAACGAGACAGGTGACGACCTTTGCATATGACCTACACTAAACAACAGCATTAATTGCCCTTGTTGTCTATTCATACTGAGACAAATGCAGACCAGGGGAGTAACGAGGATAACAGTTTGTGCAAACAATTAGGAAGACTCAAGATTAGATAGAACCTATGAGAGATACGACTATGAGATACGATTACGAGATACAACTATTTGACGCGCTTTACAATTAAAGCAGATGTAGCAATTGAGTCAGTCGTTTGTTTTTCGTTTGTTTTTCGTTGTTTTTTTTTTGAGCATGCAAATTATGTTTATATGAACATAACTTTTTAATCCATGCTTTTTTGCTCATATAGATTTAATAAGACTGCGTGTAATCTTACCTGTTATTTAATCAAATAATGTGGCAATAAATTAAAGACAAGCTCTCAAATATTCTCTCAGCGACGCGTAATTTTAAAGGTTTGGACCAAGTTTGTAAAAGAGCAATGTTTTAGTATCAAGTAAGCAAGCGCGATTCGAAGGACATGGTAGCAGACGATAAGAGCAAACTAAAGCAAAAAAGAGCTGATCATGCTCGATATAATACGAACAAGGTTGTATTGACAAGTGCACAACCAAAATGATGCCGTAACTTGGAAGAATTGACAAGTCGGTTTCGCGTGACGTTTAAATAATGGGCGGTGTCTTGTTATTAGGAGCGTATACTTTCGGTAGTAATATTTGTATTACTATCATCTTCTCTTGTTGGCGCAAAAAACCTAATGATGCTCGCGTGTAATGTAACGGGAACTCACAAGCCACCTGTTGTCTTATTCACCGAAAGATGCGCTTGTAATGCCGGAACAACATTATTTATTGGCATTGGTCGTCGATCTTTCAGCGTAACAGCGGCTCGCAATGCTATTGATAGGACAAATTAGCAAGCATTAGATAGCTCTCCTACCTAGCACTACTACTCCCATTGATAAGGGAATAATTGGTCAAGTCAACTTGTAATGTAGAAGATGCATTTGATCGAAATTCCTACTCTAATGCAATCGACCGGGCTGCAGCAACCAAGGCTGTAATACACATAGGCTGGGAAAGAACTGGTATTCCAGTGATGAGGATATTAACAATGAATCGCTGGACAACCCCATGGGACTACGACAACCGATGTCTGTAAACGAGCGAATTGCTTAATGATAAATCCCGAGAATGAAGGACAGTCAAAGTTGATTTATATAATCATTGCAACAGATAAATAAATAGTTTATTTCCTTCAAAAGTGAATATTTTGTTCAAACAAGCTAGTATGATTATTTATCTAGAGTAAGTATTCTTTTTTTGTGTCCAATTATTTGCCTTCTATTATTATCACCTTTATTATCATTTACTTACTTACTTTTATACTATTAAATAAAACATTTAACAATTTCGGTCACGCGGTTTTCTATATGCATGACATGATTATAGTGTTGTATGGCGTAATGTAAACGAGGTCTGATCGTATTGGTACAACATTTATCTTGGAGGTCCATACTTTTTACATATTTGTAGTAGACCTATACATTGCGCGTATTGCTGGAGATATGAAGGCTCGATCAGAGAACGTTTGTGCTCTAATGTTGTTTCGAATATCAAACGAAGTCCTCTGTCAAAATCAGTAAATATACACATTAAATTAGTATCCTTCAATTCTCCAATTTACGCAATTATCACATCAAAATTTCAAACTCGGACCTGTTCTTCGTCAGATTGTGCTTCTTCGGTATTTGTGGTATCGTCCATTTCCGTGGTTGTTCGGTTATCATTGCTGGTCAACAGCTCTTCTTTCAAAGCTTCGCTTGCTCTATGTAGAACGGATTCGCGGTTCTCTCCAAGTCGTGCGAGCTTGGACCGTAAACCATTCAACAAATACTCATCGGAAGCGGATAAAGGTGAAACGACGTGTGCGAAATCAACTGGTCCTTCACACGATCTTGTCATTTGACGCGATACTTCTTCTGCAACTCGTTTTGCTAAAGGAGTATCTGTTACTCCATGTTTCTTCTCGTAGTACTTTCTTGAGATTTCCTCTAGCTTATCTAGATTTTCATGACAATCAGAGGCATCCTAATCACGATTAATTAACTCTATATCTGTACTAGTACAAGTGGGTCTCGATATAACGACACTGCTATATATAACGACACTGCTATATAACGACATCTCGTTATAACGACAGGAATCTTAGAACGAAAATTTTATATTGCTTAATTGTCGTATGTAAGTTAATTCTCGATATAAGGACATTCTCGATATAATGACCATTTGGATTGGAACTGAGCGTGTCGTTATATCGAGACTCACTTGTAGAGAGGGGATAATAGTAGGCCATGCAGAGAGACTCACTAGTGAAAATGCCCTGATATGCTCTGTTATTGAATTGAACTCGTGAAATGCATGTCTAGAAAAGTTTTGTCGTGTTAAAATCTCTAACCGACTCGGATAGATTCATACACTATAAACACCAACATACTTTTTGGGGTCGATGTCAGTCATTATGTTGCCGAATTCGCCGCATGGATCTGCCACTGCTACAAACACGAATGCTTGAGACGTTCTGAGTTTTTTATACACAAACGCTGCATCCTCCAATTCGTTCTCTTTGCAATACTCGTATAGCGCATACAAGGCCTGCCACATGGCTAAGTGAAGGTAAAAAGCATTGAGGAAAACGCACAAGTCACTAGAGGTGGTGAGAGAAAAACCTTACTTGGTGACAAGCGAATCTTTACGCGGAAAAAGGCTTCTGGTTGTGTGAAGTAGAGAAGGTACAACGTAAACAGCACGCCAAGTCGAGTTTCCAAGTAGTTCGCTGTATCATAATGGGCTGTTTTCCATTGTTAACGTCGCATAATTATCGTAGATAAGCGTTAAACAGCAAACCGTAAAACTTACATAAAGTTATCTGATAGAGACACTGCATGAAAAGCTCTCGACCCGATTTTTCTGGACAGACAAAGTGTATCAAAGAGAATTGCAAATTCGTCCAGACTTGGTTGAAGGTTGCATAGTCAGTTGAAGACTTCTGATGGTAGGGTCAACTGTCGGTTAAAAAAGTGGTTCTGTATAGAGCACATTAGTTGAGCCTTATTAACGAACCTCTACGTAGCCCTCAATTAACAGCCGAATGTCTCGTTCGAGTGCTTTTCTCTTGACGCGTTCATTACCAATGGTTATGTGCTTGTCGGTCATCATGAATTCCCACAGACAAAGTGAACATATGCGCCACAACCAATTTTAGGGATTCAAAAATTTTATGCGCCACAATAGTCAAAAACAAATCGAGTCCTCAATTCAAACCAGGCTCTCTCAGTCCGCCAGCCAGGCCCGGCACCGCGGTAGTCATCAGATCAGTCGTTTTTGCGGTCCAAAGCTTTCGGTCATTTCAATTCTTTATTAATAACTGCATGATAAAAAAGATGATGGCTATTGTTAATATTAAGGAATAATCCAATTGCACGTGAGCAATAAGGCAATGTGTTGTCGCTGAACTAATCAAGACAAAATCAAACGAATCAACCTCAGCGCGTGCCTTTTCCTTCGCAACAATTCTTCTATAAAGAATAAGATAACGAAACGGGAGATCATGTCACTAACTATCAAGTCGGTCTTGATGTACAATTGCCGTTTGCGAATGGGTGCTTTTATATCAGCCAAATATAATACGTTACTAGCGATCCCATACCGAAGACTCATGACTTTCTCACGTTGAACCGCATAATTAGCGGCGAGAGGAGGCGAATAGTAATAAGAGCCCAATAAGTCTCTGATCAATCATGCTAGTACTATTTATTTCAAAAAGGATCTTATTAATATGCTTGCAAAAATATTTTCTTTAGGTATGAACTAATTTTTTTGGCAAGACTAAATCTGCAGACTTCAACTACGCCTATGTTAGAACGGATCAGTTATTTAATTACGGCAACATTCTAAAACCAATAATCAGTGACCCGTTCAACCTCTTCAACGTTGAATAAATCCTATTACTGATCTTATGTGCGTACACTTTAATTCGATTTGCATCTCAAGAGAAAAGAATTGGTTAGTTATTAATCGACATGATTAAGCATAAAGTGCGTTGATCGGAAAATACACTGTCGCATTGTTCCAATTACAAATTTCGAATAATTAGAAAGACATGAAAGTAGAGATTAAGTGGTATGTATTCCCACTTGGACTAGCTTTTTGCAGCATGCTCTCTCTATATTACTGCTGGAATGTGATTTGTAGTACGTTAACGTTAGTATTCGGGTACGTAATAAACACACAGAGATTCGAATCAATTCGTAAAGTCGCAGGCATAATACTCAGACCCTCTTGATTGGATGTTGAGACTTTTCTACTAACACATTCGAGTTCTATTTACCTCTTCAGAATGCAAGTCTATATCATCTATAGCAAATAAATACTCAAATTTTTAGTATCCAACCCTTTTTCCAACACAAAACGGCTACAAGTGAGATTGTAAACATGTATCCACAAATTATTGACTCGGCTATAATAGTAGATGCATATAATGTCCTTATTGTCAGATTAATCAACCCAGTTAGAAGATTTGCCTAGTCGCAAGATGAAGTTAGTTTTTTATCAAAAAAGCATTGCCTCAAACACATTACTCATGCTTACCAGTAGAAAAACTGCCAACCCATTTTTATTAAAAGCTTCCATAATATGAGGTACATATAGACCCTCTTTTACCCAGTATCTGTCAAAAAACATTAATTCTACAATTTGAAACAAGCACAAGAACCCGGTATTGTATACAGCAACCCAAAATACATAACCAAGATTGGCCATTTGTCTGGACACTTCAATGCCCCACACTAGAGCCACCATGAATCCGATGCTCCATACTATCGCATATGAAAACAGAATCATGGCAAGTTTTCTTTGTTTGGGCTTTATGCTTGGTTTGCGGTTCTGACGGAAAGCATAGTAGGGATCGGCTGGAAGAATATAATGACCCGTATCAAACGCGAAGATAAATATGGCAAGATAACCTTTAATAGCAGTTAATGGGATTTGGCATGAGCAATAGGTTTCAAGTCGAGTTTGATAAAGACATGCAAAGAAATCGACAAGAGTCGCAAGGCCATCAATCGATCATATTGCACTTACCAAAGAAGCTGAAAATTCCCTCTTTGTTGGCGCTGATTAAATTTGTTCGTGGTGCATTCTGAATATAATCCTGAAGTCCAAATCTCGATAAAGCTAACTGATAAACTATAATGCACAAACAGGTGAGAACATGACAAAATCATTGGTGTAGCGCACTTTACGATCTGTTCCTTACCTACGATTATAACTAGCCCAAGCACTGCGAATCTCGCATACCTTTCTACTGCTCGACATAGGGTAACAAATATTGGCAAAAATGCAAGAGTAAAGAAAAAGTTCCAATGCACCCCATATTCAGAGACGTGCTCTTGATAATCAACTCCTTTGACGGCAATTAATCGAGCAAATCCTAGGACAAAAAGTGGAAACGCATGTTTGCATGCGTTTATAAGTTGACCTCCAAGAGGCTTGAATCGGTTTTCAGGGCGTTTTAGAAAAGGTTTAGCCGCTACTATTCCAGCCGAGAATACGAACGAACCAACTCCTAGATCCATCTATAGAGTAATAGTCATAATCGATCGTGTTTGTTATTTTTCCATCCGAAGAAACTAGCGACGCGACGCGACGCAACGCAACGCGACGCAACAAGACAGAAAAAAAAAAGACCAGATCAAAGTACCCAGATCATACCAGAGACGTCCCAAACGTTTCGACCTTTGCAAATCGCCTTGGGAATACAGTAAAATCGACAGCCAATATAGCAATACAAGTGACAATCATAATGCCTGCTCTATAAACACTCAGGAACGGTTTTCTTGTTCCATTTACCAAGTGTTCCTTAGTCTTTGGGCCCTTCTCCTCCTCATTAACCAAAAGTTCTTTCAACTCCTCATCGTCGGAATCCCTTTTCCATTTGCTTTTCTTTTTCGTTTCCTGTTTTTCTGCTGGCTTGCACGCACGAACTATGCATACCGCTGCTGAGATCAAGGTCACATTGATGTAAAAGGCATATGACGACAAAAGAGTACATGCCAGTAAACTCGGAAATACTAATACTAGAAATTCAAATAAAAGTGTTCGTAGAGTTGAGGAATATACTTTTATAGAGATCTGTGTGTATTTGATCAAGGCTGACCAGAGAATGTATGAACTCTTGAGAAAAAAGAAAACCCGATTTGACGTGGTAAGTGTTGTTTCAGCGAATGCCTAAAATGATACGAACACGAGTTTTGCTGATACATACCAACATGACCCCAGTAACCATATTTATCTCCCACATCGTCCCTCCAGTGTGTCCGGTAACCCATATTACTTTCTCTTCCTTGTAAGTTGCACTTTCGTAATCCATCGAAGATAGTAAAGAGATTTTCTATCTGCAACGATTTACAGTATTAGTATATCTGCAGTGCGGTCGGTAGTCCGCGATGTAACACGAAGTACAGCAGACGTAACAGTCTAAATGCTAACATATATTCGATCGTTTGATTGGCTATTATAGATTCACTTTTCATTTATAATTATTAAATATAAACAAGCTCTTATTGATATTAAACTTGTCATTATTTTTACTTTGTTTTTCTGCTTATTCAAAGGAAATCGTAAATATGAGCTTGAAAACTTTAATATCGCGTATGAACAAAGACAGCACGTCTGTGATGTTAGAATAACAATAATTGTAGCAAATTTAAAATGATATTGGATTTGTGTTTGGTAATATAAGATCTTCAATCACCAAAATGGCGGGTGTTCTCACCAGTCTTTTTGGATCCTCTTTTAATACCTCTGAAACCCACATATACTCTTCTATTGACAGTCACCCTAAATCCCCCCCCCAAATCCCAAAAAAATTGCCCCCAAAAAATTTTAAATTTTCATTTTAATCCGATTTCGTTTTAATCTGTCACAATTAACAATAATCGTGTTATTTATATTATTGTTCTACTGACATGTATAATTTATCAAATTCGATTGGCTCGAGGAACGCAACTAGATAGTATTTAGTCAAACCCAAACATTAATTATTTGATGTGAACGGAGCCGTCTTGGCATATATGGTTGACACATTTGTGTTTGGCAATTTTATTTCCGTTGGCTGCCGTTAAATCTATATCGTTATGGGCTTGTTAAGACTATGCAGCAATATCATGAAAAGAGTGGTAATATGTCTTTGAGGATGTTGTACCTCAGTTGGGGACCTGTCTCAGTTCTGGACTGAGATGACTGGGTTCTGGACTGAGTGTCTGGGTTCTG
>CAJVPI010001144.1:0-16113 GCA_910592345.1 Paraglomus brasilianum
GCCCATTCAACTCGTTTTTGCTTATGGGCTGGAGTTAACATTGGTGTACAAAGGGGAAGTGCATTTCGGTATCCAAGGCTAGCCAAATGCCTTGTAACAGTTGAGCGGGAGACGTCTACTCCTATATCTTTTAATTTATCAGCAATTGACCGAGCAGGAATTGAAGGTTGCCATCGAATGTATTGTCCAACTGTCCTTGTTACACCTGTCGATCTACTTTCGAAAAAAAGTTGCACACACTGTATAAGAAAATAATAATACGTTTAACGTTACTATACGTGTAATACAGATAATTTATGAAGACTATAGAAGCGGTTGTGCGCTGTCGAATCAACACACGAGGAAGAGCGTTCATATGTCGACCTTTCAACTCTTTTGAACGAGGCCTTTTGACTTAAAGTTTGGTTTTCAATACTCACAATGCTTGATCTGTCTTGTATACGCCGCCCCTAGATTATTATTTAACCTCGAGTTCTTACGTCTATTTCTTCTTATAGGTCGGGTAATTTTCACTACACTAAACGCGTTTATAATAATAATCCTAAGTTGAGATCGACTCCATTTACCACTGATCTTCACCAGGAAATGAACGAATAAATTTATTATTTAGATACAATTTTTATTAGAATATAAAGGACTATTCTAATCGCAAGGAATTGTAAAAGACAATTATCGAATAATCTTTAAAGATGCTAAAGATGATGAGTCTAAGACTTGCTTATATATCTTTCCGTTGTTTCACCAGATTAATTAACCGACAAAATATTTTTGATAAAACTGGAAATAACATCTTATCAAAGTGACAGAATATATGTATCTGCTTGCATCACTAGTTGCGTAACACAACTTTATAACAAACTCTGACAGGCTGAATTTTAGAACCACTTTTTTTAATCATTTCGGTTGTCATAACTTAGTGAAATGCTGAAAATTCTTTTCTCTTGTAGCAAAGGCAGGTGTTTAACGTTCCAACTCAATCAACGACAGACCAGGACGTCAATAACGTGATTTTATTCCATTAAATGATACATCTTAATTTCTATATAAAATATCCGATTTATCCCCGTTTATAAATTTTACATAATAATATTATTAAGAGATACAAATTTGAAATACTGAATTTCGAACAAGGCTTTTTTTTTTAAATGTTCTATGTAATTTGCACATATGAAATGGCTGACACATGGTTTTTCAAAACCGGGTACATTCAAGGTATTACTTCCCACGCCATCTTCCACCAATATCCCTTACGTTTGCCTTTAAACCTTTTCATTTGTAGCCTATCTCCTTCACTAATATTCCACGGGACAGAATTCAACTGCTCGAAGCGAACTATGTTCTCTGCGCAATTGCGATCCATATGATTCATTACATTAAATTCTATTGGGGTCTTCCTACAAAAACATCCTTCTCTAGCAGAAAGATACGTTAACGCTGCCTGATCTTGACGATGATTTTTTCTGCTGGATCCTTCTGGTGCGATGCAGTCCTTGTGAAGAGCACAGTCCAGCCATTCTCCAAATAGTTTACTAGCTGTGTGAGTATTGAAAACCAGCACCCCTGCGCTACAATTATCAACGTAGCGAAACTTCTCCGGTCGAGGCACGCCATAGTAAGCGTATACACCAGGGTGAGTCCATCTGAAGAGAGTACTAGAAGACTTGGGAGACGCGATGCACTTATCATTTTTTAGCAGTTTTTCGATATTCCGCAAAAAAGGTGTTCTCATAAACGAGCCCGAGTCCAGCCACACTAATATTCCTGGAAAGTCTCTAACCAATTCCGACAAAATGCCCACTTTCCAGCCATATTCTCCGGCATTGACTTTTATGTTCCAGAAATCTGGGTATTTCGAGAAGTCGAATTTGCGCAATTCGGTAAAGACGCCGGCTGACTTGAGTGAATTGAGAAGTGCAATTTGCCATCCATCTAAACCAAGATCGTAGATAATGATTCTCGGACGAGGAGTATTGGAAGAAAATTCGAGATTAATAGCGGTGTACGTGCGATAGAGCCATGCGTGGAGTGCACAGAAATGGTTTGCGCTTGCACCTGATGCGATCGTAAATGTGTTATTTACGAGAGGAATCAATTGATCTGTTGCTATTGTTGTTATCGGTGTTGTTGTTGTTGTTGTTGTTGTTATTGGTGTTGTTGTTGGTGCTGTTGCTGCTGCTGCTGTTGTTGGTGTTGTTGTTGTTGTTGTTGCTGCTGCTGCTGCTGCTGCTGTTGTTGTTGGTGTTGCTGCTGCTGCTGTTGTTGTAGTGGTTGCTGTCGTTGTTGTTGTTGTTATCAGTTGGCCTGGAAAGATTATATGGTGTTAATAATTGCTTTATGTTTTATTTTCATCAAAGCGCTTAGACAAATTTCTGGTTTAACTTACTATATATATTCCAATTCCATAGAAGAACTAGTACGAGACAAGAACCTATTAGTGCAAGGGAGTTTCGAATAAAAAGCTTCATGACTGTCAATGGCGCATTAAGAGTTATGTTTAGTCAATTGTATGGATTGTCGCCGTCTACAAAACGCTTGTCAACAAGTGTTTATTTGTAATGTCGAGAAAGGCGAAAGCTAGTCTTATAATTATAACCTAGCTTGTTACACATTAGTTAATTAATTACCTTGGCAGGTTTAGTGGTCAAAAGGATTCGTCATTTTGACATCAAAAGTATTCCAGAAGCCTTATTTAATACCCAATCGTTAGCAGGTGTCACATAGACTATGCAGTATCTGTCCGTACGCAATAGCAATAGGTGCTATACTTTGGACAAAGTTTCGTTGGCCACATAGCAGAAATAAGATCGAAGGAAGCATCAAAGTGGCGGATACTTACACCTCCGCTAGACTAATATCGATATTCATCTGTAGATCGGCAAATCAATGATTTTTGATACACGTTTTGAAGCTTTTTTCAGAAAAAAAATAATGATTTGCAGTATTTGTGTTACAATCATTCGTGTAACATAAATACGGCTACTCTATTACTATTACTAATTTAAATTCCATTATAAAACGCCACTTCAATCAATCGAACTGCCTCAAAACGATAGTGGGTTGCATACATAGCACGCATTAGTATGGACAATAATGATTCCAAAGATAAAGATTTTTACTATGTTTTACTGGTAAATTTCGAATCCTCTTGGCCGGTGATATTTTTAGTCAACAGAATGCATTCTAAATTATGTATGCTTATGTTGCATGCAGGGGGGATGGCTTTTGCATCGCCAAATAACGGAAATCACACATGTGAGCGCCATGACTATGATCAACTTGAGTGCAACTATAACATTAATATGGTTGCTTACAACACAACTCAAATTGAGGGATTTACGCTCAAGATTCAAAACCTTCAATGGCAGCCAAACCGCTCATAACGATGATTAGTCAACAAGATTTGGAAGTGGTTAGACACTCGATAAGTGAAAGTGTAACTTGAAACATGTTTCGACCAGTATTAACATTTTAGATTGATGACTAAACTCATCATTAAATGGAGAATGCAGATGACCATATTCGACATGT
This sequence comes from Paraglomus brasilianum, assembly GCA_910592345.1. Lineage (NCBI taxonomy): Eukaryota > Fungi > Glomeromycota > Glomeromycetes > Paraglomerales > Paraglomeraceae > Paraglomus > Paraglomus brasilianum. Next base: position 3,529 of record CAJVPI010001144.1, read on the forward strand.
TCTTGCTGTTATACACTGTGATAATACAGCTCTACATTCATGAACTTTTTTCTTTACGATTTACCAAATTTAGATTGTCAGTCACATCTGCAAATTGTAGATTACGTGAGAAGTAGCTTCCATTCGACGAAAGAATAGATCGTGCAATAGAAGCTAATAGAACAATGAAAGAATCCATCAAGGAGAGAAAGCTCGAAAATTTCGTTTGTCAATAACGCACACAGTCAACCCCGTTAATCCGAACCCCGTTTAACCGAATTTACTAATTGAACCCCGTTAAACCGAATTTCTTAGCATTTCCCACCTATGTTCCCGACCCACTTCGGTTTTAACGGTTTCACTATGTACCATGTCGGTTTTTGTTTTATTATTTTTTGCATTGCCATCATTAGGTATCAAGTAACAACACTGTTTTGGATTAGGATAAATGTCTTTACTGACTGGTATTTTCTCGAAGAAAGATGACATGTTCGAGGTAAAGTCAAACGATGACAATCCGTCTATACTGAATTATTTACAACGAAAGAATCACTAACGTTGCAATTCTCGTGTTGAATTAAATTCCTCGTGCAGATCACGAGATTGTCCAACTCTATTTGTTGTATTATTTTAATCACATGATAACTCTAGTCTGTAACCCGATGAACTAGAGTAATAAAACTTTCCATCTCATCAAAATCATGGATATCAATGTCCGGGAATCCAATGTTTCTCGTAAAACTAACGAAACCGATATAACCATACAACTACTACTCGACAGTACTGAGAATCAATCAATATCAGTCAACACTGGCATAGGGTTCTTGGATCATGTAATTATCGTGAATTGTTATCGGTCGAATGATTGAAATGTATTCATCGTGGGCTTTTTGTCGTCGATTTAGATGTACCATGCTTTAGCAAAGCATTCTGGATGGACTCTGTATCTTCAGTGTAAAGGAGATTTACATATCGACGACCATCACACTGCAGAGGATACGGCAATCACGCTTGGTATGGCCTTTAAAGAAGCATTGGGTATACCGCGTGGAATAAAGAGATTTGGATATGCCTATGCACCATTAGACGAGGTCACATGTCTTCCCCCACCATACACAATATAAAACTATATGCTATGTGTAATTTATTATCGGTAAATAATATTGACAAATATACTTGTCCCTAGGCCCTCTCTCGTGCGGTGGTCGATATCTCTGGAAGACCATTTGCGAATGTTAATCTCAATTTAAAGAGGGAAAAGATAGGTGATCTATCAACAGAGATGCTTCCCCATGTTTTATCATCATTTGCAACGTCTGCTGGAATTACGCTACATGTCGATGTACTCAAAGGGGAGAATGATCATCATAGGTAGGAATTGTACCGAATGCAGTATGGACAATGAATGTGAACACTAACATACTTTTATGATATACAACCAATCTATGATGGTGACGACTCTATATGTGCAGAGCAGAATCGGCTTTCAAAGCTCTTGCTTTAGCCATAAAACAGGCCGCAGAGAGAACGGGAACAACCGATGTTCCTAGTACAAAAGGCATCTTGTAATAATGTACACTGTTAACAAGATGCACAATAATAAATTTCCGACAGCATTAATACCGATAACTATCATTCCTCTACATTTGAAGTCACTAATTTAATAAAAGTTGGTAAATATGCTCATAAACTATTTGCACATACAAACGTGTAACTCGAGTCGCTTGTACCTATTCAGTAACTTATTGTTTATATCCAGTACGACTATTCAGTCTTCTCCAAAGCGTTCAGCCTCTCTGGAAGAGGAGGATGGGAGAAGTGGTATTTTGAAAACCAATCATCGTTATTTATATTTGTTAGATTCTTGACTTGGATTTTAATAAGCCCAGAGCGCAGCTGAGCACCAAATCCTAGCCTCTTGGCATATGCATCTGGAATTATCGAGCATGCAGTAATTAGCTATCGAAAAGAATTCACAACTCTGCTGTAATCAAATCCTTCACTATTATACTAACCAGCCTCAAATTCATGCTTCCTACTGAGAACATTCATTAAGAACGTGGTCACAGTCTCGACGGGTGCATATATTAATTGGAACAAGAACAATCCAATTAGCACTGGCATAGTGGTGAAGCCGAACGATTCATAAAGCGCTTTATTGTTTATGAACTGAGAAAACACATAGAACAGAATGAATATCTGTGCTTGTGATATTACTAGGACTTTTACAGTGTGATTGAGCGCCCAGTGACCCAATTCGTGACCTGACATGATAATATCAAGTTAATAATCTTTGACGCGATGATTTGATTGAATATTGTTCTACAGTACCTACCAACAATAGCGAGAATCTCTTCTCGTTCTACTTGATCTAGCAAAGTATCAAAGAGAACAATCCTCTTGTTCTTAAAGAATCCATAAAAATACGCGTTTGAGTGCGCGGACCGCGTACTCCCATCAATTTTATACAACTGCTTCAATGGGAAGTTAATACTAGAAGCAAGTTTCTCAATCTCTGTCCTGAGTTGGCCATCAGGTAATGGATCTACTTTGTTGAACATCGGCTGGATAAATGTAGGATATATTGTAATCAGAATGAAATTAAACACTAACCTAAAAATAAAGCACAAATAATATATATATCGTTGGTTATCTTGTCGTATAGATTATCGCTACCACTTCGAGACACGTGACATCAAGATTTAATATGAACCTTACATTTACTTACATAAATGCCCACACGTATACATAAAAGTTGTATCCAGTCCATTTTATTATCTGCAAAACTGTAGCCACTACGGGCAAACCAATGACTCCAGCCAATAGAAACCCCTTCAGAGTATCCATGAAGAACAGTCGTAGAGTCATCTTGTTGAATCCGTGCCTTTCTTCAATTACAAAGGTATTATAAAGTGTCAACGGAAGAGACATGATCCATGTCAACAAAGACAATAACACGGTAAAAACTAGCGACTGTGTGATCTAGAACGCATTGATTTAGTTGTCGCGTTAATTTAATCTGAAAAAGTTCACCTTTCATTGTTCTTGATCTCTTATTCAATCATCTCGCACGTATTTCATACCTCGTATTCCTCTCCATATCCCGCATATGCCAACCAATTTCCAGAAGCAATCCACAACCATGGATATAAATCGAAAACCAGATACGCTATCGTTTGCAACTGTACAAACGATTCCGATACAAATCTAAACTTCAACCTATCTTTTCCATAGGCCTGGGCATTCGGAAATTTCTTCTTCACTTCATCAATGTCCCGAAGTGATTTTGGGGGATCAGGTTCGCATAGTTTCCAATACTGACGAAGACTGGGTTAATTTGGGGGTTAGGAGTTAACTGAGAAAAGAGAGGAAAAGGAAAAAAAAACAAAATACAATAAAATAAACGGGGTGCGGATAGTAGTGAGTGGGACTATGGGAGGAATTTAATGTACCTTAGGTACTGTTCGCCTACGTAGGCTAACAGGGAAAAGTAAAGAACATATTCTTTATATGGCGTTTCTTCTGCTTGTAAGTCAATTCCGAACATTGGAGGGCTTTTGTGTTGATACAGATCAAACAGGTAGGAAGGTAAAAAAAAAAGCAAGGAAAAGTTTCCAGATTAGAGAGACAAATCAGTTTTGGCTCATTTTTATTGGTCAATTTGCATACTGACATACCGCAGTAACATCTAGCGGTAATCTTTTGCAAGTCGCACATACGGTATAGAAATACCATTCTTTGCGCATATATTGTACGTATATATTGAGGAGAATGGCTGCTCAGGAAGTGCATCAACTGAACATTGGTCCTCTTACGGCGCATGCGTTTAACAAAGACAGAACACGTAAGCTTGTCCAAGGATCATTCATATGCTCCAAGTTCTCAATCAACAAGACATTAGGTGAACTGATGCTGGCGGTTTATTTTTTTTTTGTTTCCGGATAGAGGTGGCAATTTGTCCAAATAATAACGAAGTGCAAATTTATCAGAAAACTGGGAATTCTTGGAATCTCCTTCACTCTTTGTTTGAGGTGTGTAAATTTACTTGGAGGGGACAAGAAGGTTTTGGTCGCGTAGTAGGTATTGGTGCAATTTTACGATACGAATGGTTCTAAATGCAGCATGACAAGCTTGTCACGTCTATCGATTGGGCTCCAGAATCCAACCGAATAGGTAAGGACCATTCTATTTAAGATCTATAAATGAGTATATGCAAGATAATTCTAATAAACGTTCAACTAATTCGCCGAATCGCTAAGATTCTTTTGAGATCTTGTCTTCAAACTGTCATCGTATCTGTTACTATTCTCGCAATTCGTAACCTCACTTTAAACAATCTTTTGCAATAGTTACTTGTTCGCAAGACCGCAATGCCTACGTCTGGAACCTTGATTCAATTACCAACAAATGGAAGCCTACTTTGGTTCTTCTCCGTATAAACCGTGCAGCTACTTGTGTACGTTGGTCTCCCAACGAGGATAAATTTGCGGTTGCTTCAGGTGCACGTGCGATTGCGATCTGTTACTTTGAGGGAGATAATGACTGGTGGGTTAGTAAACATCTGAAAAAGTCGATCAGGAGTACCGTCTTGTGTTTAGATTGGCATCCCAATAATGTGCTTCTGGCAGCTGGGGGTGCTGACTTTAAGGTGAGTAGCGATTTGGAAGAGAAGACTGATTTTGTGATCCAAAGCAAGTTTTACGAGATTCCGATGCGAGAGAGTTGTCGGACATTTATTTGTGATGATATATGCTGACTGTTTTGATATCTTGTACATCGAAATCGCAGGCGCGAGTATTTTCAGCGTTCATCAAAGGCGTAGACAAAAAGTAAGCCATTTCATTTCTGCTTCTCTCTTGTGCCCATACTTTCTCTTTTGCCCATACTTTCTCTTTATTTCCCCCTTCTACCTTACCTTTGTCATTCCTCCATTTCCCCATTCCCCCATTCCCCCATTCCCCCATTCTCTTAATTCTACTTGATTGCAACGCAGATTTTTATTCAATCTCTGATAACCCAAATTTAGTTTTACCTGTTTTTGTTGTTCTCGTGGACAGACCGCCTCCCACCGTTTGGGGTGACAAGTTGCCGTTCAATACTATTTGCGGAGAGTACAGCAATGGAAGCGGTGGTTGGATTCATGGTGTTGCATTCTCTCCTAGCGGAGACGCATTGGCTCTTTGTGGTTAGTTTTAATGAGTGAATACTGGTTTTCGCGCGATCACAAAAGTGTTTGACAATATCTTCACATCATTTATGTCCGTAGGTCAAGATGCACAGGTAACGGTCATCTATCCTGGAAAGCACACCTCAGAGATAAAACTTTCAGGACTGCCGCTTTTGAGTCTTGTTTGGGTGTCTGAGTCTAGAATAGTAGCTGCTGGCTTCGACTGTACTCCTGTCTTACTAGAGGCTAAAGATGGGCTGAACTGGTCAGTCAATGCTATTAATAATAATAGGCAGCGATAATTTGGTTTAATTAAATGCTTATTCTTAAATCGTATAGGCAGTTCTCAAAGGTAATTGATGCTGGAAAAAAGAAGACAGCGGGAGAAGCCACTGTGCTCAATCGATTTCGCCAGATGGATAAGCGAGGTATCGCTCTGGATAGCGAGAGTGGAAACGCGGATTTAGCCACTGTTCATCAAAACACGATCACGTACGTTTTACCAACATTATCGCTTGTTTATTTGTTATTTGAGTATTAATTCGTTTTGATATCTTGCGGCGTTGCAGGTTGGTCCGCCGCTACGATGAATCGCATGACCATGTTTCAACGAGCGGGGTCGATGGAAGATTGATTATTTGGGGTATAAAGCACACTTGAGAATCGAGAAATATTTACTAGAGCACAGAACCTATTTAATTATCTAAAATATGGAAGACAAGTTAACGCAAAAAACAAAAACAAACAAATAAAATCATAAACATCTGCTTATTGTATTTGTTAACGATTTCGTTATGCTCTGGTATCATTTAATGGATATTAACATCAGCCAAATTTGGTATCTCCCCTTTCACCAATTCCCTTCTCGCATACATGTTTGCCTAATTTGCTTGGGAAGATGAGCTGTTGAGAGACTCTATTGATGTTCTATTGTCACATGGTATTTAGGCCAGAACATACGAGATACATCACTTTTTTAGCTAAATCATAGTCTGCATCAGTAGGTATAATCTTCGAGAAACTCACCAAAGATGGGGTGTAGTAGCATTGGCCTCATGCCACAGTTTCACCTCATCATCGGCTATTATTTTTTTATTTTTGCGTGAGCATTCAACTACAGTAATTCGTAATTCGTAATCCTTCCTATCCCGCTTTGCGACGAACATAAGATCTGGTCGCTTCCCAGGCCCATACGTTTTTGCACAAGAAACCCGGGTTTCATTCGACGTGCCGGTTCCAGAGCAGGTCCGATTACCAATTTCGATTGATTACTGAGTATGAGGGTCTCGCCACGTCAACTTGTTACTAAGGCTTTAATTTTGCGTAGGCTATCTGTAAGCTTAACTATTTGTTACTATTACAGTACATCAATATTAAATTCATGCGTGCCAACCTCGGTAATGATTTGAGATTGTTTTGTCGTATTTATGCTGCTGGAAGCGTTCTTCCATGGCCTACGACTGCGTCTCTCTTTGTGCGTTCTTCCATGGCCTACGACCGCGTCTCTCTTTGCACGTTCTTCCATGGCCTACGACCGCGTCTCTCTTTGTGCGCTCTTTCATGGCCTACGACTGCGTTTCTCTTTGTGCGTTCTTCCATGGCCTACGACCGCGTCTCTCTTTGTGCGTTCTTCCATGGCCTACGACCGCATCTCTCTTTGTGCGCTCTTTCATGGCCTACGACCGCGTCTCTCTTTGTGCGTTCTTCCATGGCCTACGACCGCGTCTCTCTTTGCGCGTGGACCTTTATTTCCAACTATTCCATTCTCTCAAGTACCAGCTTTTGGGATGGTTTCAGCAATTGCCTGAACAGCTTGCTAAATTTTTGACTTTATCAAATCTTTTTCTTTTTTTTTGATTTGAGGGAATAAGAAAAAATTTCAAGGAGCAAGCTCTGGACCGTATGGAGTTTTGCGTTCTTTATTTGCCAACACCCACATTGAACGCTAAAGGTGTTCCGTATGGCGGGTGGAGAAGAAGTAAGATACTCCGGTTATAATCGTTGCCTTATGTTAATGTGGTGCGACATTGCCGTGATGAAGCATGACGTCACGAACTAACTAACAGCCTTCGAAAAATGCCTAACGGCCTTGGCAATTTTTTCTGACGTCCCTACTTTGCGAGGACGTCAAGGACTATCCTTGTCTTTATTTCTTCTTCCCTGTCTTTGAATGTAGCAATCCAGCGTGTAATTATGCTTATAGACAATGCTTATTCCCCTTCTACATTACCAACTCTTCGTAGATTTGAGTCGTATTTCTGCTATTTTTCCAAGAAACGAAAATAAAGTATCGTTAGTTCTCACGGCTTATTTTTTTTCCCCAGTCATTTTACTATAGTTTACAAAAAAAATGGGTTCTCGATAATGGGATAATGAATTTGCCTCTACTTTTTTTTTTCATTCTGGAGTTAGAGAGCCACACACAAAACTTTTCAGCTCCCCACGTATTCAGAAACGTGAATCGTTTTGATCTCTCTTAGTTTATCACCAAGATTACTGTGGCAGTGTTGATCAGAAATAATAAATAAATTGGACATGTTTTCAATATTAGTATTAGAGTGTATTGAGCTCGATATTAAATATTAAGCTCTTCCTACAAAAATTTTTTATAGCATGCATGTCTTTTACTTTCGCAACTAGACTTTTTGGAGAGGTTTGTCTGGAATGATCCCTACTTCTATCCTGGACAGTTGCACAGTGTAACATGTGATTTATGAAAATCACTCACCGAAAAGAGGCTGGGTTCCTGTCATTTCATAGTTGGGATTTTTTTTTTTTTCATACAGTAATTCTTTAATTTATATTTATCTCTTTTAAACATTTCGTTGGCGATATCGCTATTACATAGTCGAGTGACGCTTTTATCGTAATATTCATAAGCTAAAAAATCCGTATCCCCGTTTACGTTATCATTGATCAAAATTATCTGTATATAGCGATAGATGGCCCTTATCTTCGAGCCATTATTCGTACCTAAAAATAACCGTAATAACGTGATAATATTGTTGCGGGAAAAGAGAGGTAAGTACGGAATAATTCGAGGAAAGCGACGGAAGAATGGCGGACAAAATGCTCGACAAATCAAGATAGATAAAAGTCTCGTGGTTTTTGTGCGTCTGACATGCTTATGCAGTGTCGAATGAGATATTTATTTTCCACTATTGTTTACACTATCCGATATGATCTCATCTTTAATTTGTTTGGTTCCCAAAACTTTTGTTCTCAACGTTTATGGTTAGTCTGCATTGCGCCTATACTTATAAGTATAAATGCGAGCTGCAAAGGGCAAACAATTACAAACACAATTGTATAAATGTATTGATATACGATACGATAGTGGCATCATCTCACCTCATTAAAAACACTTCTCTCGCGTAAAAGGTTAGTAAGCCTTATTATTCTTTTCCATAGGTTATGTGCATATTACTAACTTACATTAGGTAAATAGCAGAATGAATAGCGAAGAAGAGCCAACAATACACTATACCGTACGAGTTCTTACGAAAGTAAAGCAACCTGGTGCTATTACAAGATCCATTAATGGTGCATCGATGGTAGTCTCAAGCCAAGAAACGTTTGGAGCAGTGCTAAATAGAAGCGGCCTGGGCACATTTTTCTGTGAATGCAAAAAGCTATCGATACGAGTACCAGAGAATACCCTCGATCATATTCTTCGGCCGGATTTGGACAGCAAGAACGTCCTCGACAGTCGCGTTGGAAGACATCTATCCGCAAGGGGTGTATCAGAAATAATTTACCACCTCAACTTCGTTGAATTGAACAGTAAACCAATTTTTTGTTGCAACTGCAATCATCTATCGGACATCTACCTCACATCTCCAGCAACAATATATAATCCTTGTCGTTATTGCTGTGAGCAACGCGTTTGCCCTACCATAAATCCATCAGCTTTGAATAACAATGCACAGCCATCACAAGAGCGTTCGCGATACAGAACGCCAACCCCCTATCCCTCTACCAACGTTGTTTCTTTCGCTGATGAAGAATACGATCTGTGTAAAATAGCAGATAATGATCAACAAGGTTAATATATATAAGTTGATAATTATGCTTAGCTTCTCAGAGTTGATTATACAGATTTAAATACGGTAGAGGTTTCGCATTCTTTTATTAACACACTACACTGATGTTAAAAAGTTGTTATTGCTAATCAATAAATTCTCAATCAATTTTACTGCATAATCAAGAATAAACTTGAGCAAAAATAAAATCTGTAGAATCTGCTTTACTAACTAGGACTAAGGTGCTTTCACTTGTAAGCGACTTGTGCTGCAAAATATTATAAGAAACACCCAATGTTGCCATTTTCTTTAACCAACTCCATTTATGTAATGCAGTTTGCTCGACATCGGTAACTGTATTCGTCACTCACAGATATCATAATCTGCTGATTAGCAGATACACTGTATTAAATTCTTGATCTAAATCCAGGTAGCTTACATAGAACATTATATGTTTCCGTAAAGGGTTTTAATTTTCGTGTAGTTGCAATATACTTTATTAATAAAATCTACCATCAAATTCTCAACCCATTCTAGATTAGTATACTTTTTACCGAAACTCTACGACTTTTTGGTTATTTTTCCTAAATTCGTTATAATAATAAGAACGTTATTGTGACGTTTGGCGTACATGACGTCATTTCTAAATGTCAGATTATATGATTCACAAAAAAGATGACATTTCAAAATTCTGGTGTCCCAAACGCAAATATCACATATGCCCAAAGCAAAACATCCGCAACGACGACAATTCACAGGTCTCATGCAACGTTCCAACTGCTACTTCCTTTGCGTGTCTCAATATTCACATTCCAATTCTATCTTCTTTCATATTCTCCCCATTTGTTCTTGTCTATCCATATTGTTGTCAACCCAGGCCCATTAACTAGAGGAGCAGCAGCAAGAAAACGAGCCGAGAAAGAACCAGATCCAGTTCATCTTTCACCACGTCGTACTCTCCCCCATGACCACAAGACATTCGTTTTCGTATGGGGTGCTGGATACAGTGGGCAGATTGGGCTTGGGGAGGAAAAGCTATTCGTAGAGACTCCTGCACCGTTGAAAAAACTGAGCTATAAAAATATATGTGATATTGACGTTGGGTATTTTCATAATGTGGCCTTGACTGATAAAGGGACTGTGAGTATTAAGACATTGATCACAGGATTAGAAAATGGAGGGTGGAGAAATGATAGGGGAGGTTGATGAAGAACGATGGATCGAGTGGAACAAAAGGCTGTAATTACAAACCTTGTGTGTCATTAACGTTGATGAACGTGCAATTTATTCGATCTTACTAGTTGTGGTCTTGGGGCGAGAACAATTACGGAAGTCTTGGACGAGTTACTAAAAACTCTGAGTGGGGAGAATATGTACCTCAGCCCGTTGACGGACTGGATGGTGTAAAAATCGTGAGAGCAGTATGCGGAAGAGAGTTTACGTTTGCATTAAGTGAGGAAGGACGCTTGTATGCCACGGGAACATTCACGGTATACGATCCATTAACAAGAATAATTGAGTCATGACAGTTCTTGCTTTTGCTTTTTGAGGCTGATTATATTATTTTTTTGATTTCCTTGTCCCATTTAATTTTGTTCAAGTCAGCTGAAGACAATACTAAAATATTCGGTCTTTCCTGTCTGAAACCCAACATCTGCCAATTTACATTCACGCTTTATAAACCAACTGAGAAAATGCGATTCGTCTCCCTTGCAGCTGGTCGCAATCACATGTTGGCTCTTACGTCGGATGGACGAGTATACAGCTGGGGTGACTCTGCATATTCGTCCCTAGGTAGACGTATATCTACCCGTAATCCATATGCATGTTTGATACCAGAACGTATAGCAGAATTGAGTAATATTGTAAGCATAGGAAGTGGAGCGCATCACTGTTTTGCGGTCAGGAGGGATGGAAAAGTGTTTTGTTGGGGATTAAATGATTATGGACAATGTGGAGTTAAGAGTATCGGGACTTGTGTTGAGTTTCCGGTTCAACTCGAATTCGCGGAAGGAAAAAGAATCAGAGAGATCAGAGGAGGAAGGTACATGTCGGCTATTTTGTTGGATGATGGCAAAGTATACATGTTTGGGAGGAAGGAATGGCTGGGAATAGGATGTCGAGGAAGTGACAAAATTGCAATAGAGCGTGGCGATAAAGAGAGCAACGGGCAAATGACACAACCTAAATCAGTTATTGTTCAGTCGTCATCAATTGTTCCTACATCAGCTCCCTCTTCTACACCGATAATCTCATTGACGACTCCTTATGAAGATACTTTTTCGACCTCCAAACACTATACCGAGTTTATAGCAACTCCAACACTAGTTCATACAAGTGCCTCCTACTGTTCAATAGCTGTCGGTTATGGTCATACTCTTGCATCCACCAAGTGTTGGAATTCGCACGCCTGGGGACGTGGGGACTTTTATGCTCTTGCCAACGCACCAGCGATTAGGGTTCCCGGTGCAGACGAGCATAGTCCGTATACTATAAATGACAGGAATTTAACTGGATTCAAAGTCGTTGCGGTTGGTGCAGGAACTCAGCATTCTGTTGCTTTGGCTTGGAGGGAGCAGCAATACACGCTTGTCTCATAGATGAAATATAGAAAGCGTAGAGAGTATCTAATGATGGACTTGTTTCATGCTTTAGATTGCAAAATATTTATAGTTATAGACTAATTAAGTTTCTGACAAAGATCTCATCTGAAGGCTTTGAAGAAGATTGCCTCGAAACTGACTCATTGTCTTCAGCCATAATATAGTATTGATGGCACTTACTTTATTTATTGTCGATTATTAACGCACACAGACCTTCACCCATGACTTTATTATTCTTGTCACCATGTGTGATGCAACAAATGAAGGGCACAATCCCGTAATAAATTAGTTCAAGTGCTACCTGGCCTAAGGTTATTGCTATTTACCCGTATATCACAATATTTATAGTACCTGATTGGCTATTAAATTAATTTGGTCAGCTCAACTGAATTAAATAAAGGTATCACCAGCAACATTTATTTTAACATGGTGTCTTTAGCATTAGCTGCAATGGAAAATGGCAATGTTGCCTTATTACTAATGAATTTGAAAGATGGTTGTTGCAAGCAGGTATGCACAAGTGTCAGGATTGCTAAGCATACAATCCGGAGGAGACAATATAATGCTTCGCGAGTAGGCCTAAATAATCGAGCCATAAAGTAAGTACTCTACGGCGTTACAAAATATTAATAGTCTTGATGGAAATTGTAGATATTAATAATTGTAAGTAGAGTCACCATTCCGCATGAAGAATTGATTAAGTTAATTTACAACATTCCAGGAGTAATTTCTTTTTTGAGCGATTTGCGTTTGTATCGTCATTCGAGTGACGATTAGTTCACGAATCTGTCGTCACACTTGGATACCCATAATC
>CAJVPI010001145.1:0-16112 GCA_910592345.1 Paraglomus brasilianum
TGTGTGATGTGATACAAATTGGAGTTGAAATAAACCAATCATTAGACAGTATTTCAACCTTGGCCGGTCAAGTTATTAACATTGTCCAGGATAAATTCCTGTTGCAATACAGCAAACAAGATGACATCTCAAAACAAATTAGTATGCAACATAACTGAGCTGTTTAAAATTGTGATCGTATCGTTGTGAAAAGATAGATGATAGTTAAATTGCGAGTACGAGGAAGGCATTCATTGCTACATTTTAGCGGATAACGTATTTTTACAGATGCCCGAATATATGCGCGGCTCCTCTGTCCACAAATACAGTGGACCCTTTCTTCTCTATTGTTGTGTCAGTTCTTAATTTCCATAACAATAAAACCAAAAAGCATGCCCAACTTATTGCAAGTTGCTCCCGATATAAGAAAGTAGTCGGGCCCGGACACATTCCTTTCTTATGAGATGTTAAATCGGGTCCAGCGAACATTTTGCTTATATCAAAAGGGTTCTTATATCGAGAGCCACTTGTACTTGGAAACTACAATTTCATCTCATAGCATTTATCAAGAGCGATATAGTTTGGTAATAGATTTATGGATCAATATAATCATCTATACAGACAAATAGTAGAGCATCACACATTCAATAAGAGGACACTTGTATAATAAACCGCGGAAACCAATCCGTTCCTCACTTGCAAGACCTGATCGATATTTTTTATTGTGTCTGGTATAGCTTTATTCTTAATTTCCTTCTCATGGCACTGGTTTGGTCATTACGGAAAGGAAATAGTCCCTTTTTTATATGTGGCTCATGTATCTGTTTCGCCATCTTTAATCCTACTACATTAAGGGCTGGAGAATTTGCCACATTACGTCAAAGAAAGTTGATATAAAAAAAGGATATCGTCCCTCCGTCAAAGCTCGCGGAAAGACATTCGAGTTCAGCTATCATGTGTTCGTTTGTAAACTGAAGGCACAATACACAATCGAATGAATAGATTCATAAATAATTCTCATTTCTTTTCGTTTCCTCCTTGCACATTCTCACCTATCACCAATTGAAACCAACACCTCTTCCTCAAACTCTCTCCGCTCCCGCTCTCTACATCACTACTCCTCCCTCTTGCCCATCACCCTCACTCTTTCCCATCTCATACTCGTTACCATCTCGATCGTATGTTAGATCTTCGTCTTCACCGCTGACAAATATTCTCATCGCCAACGTTGATATCGGGGCCATCACTCGAGTTGTTGATACCATCTTGCAAATCTTCACAGAACGTCATTGCATCACCTCAATGATTGGCTTGCGTTATTTCATCTACCGGCACGGTTTCGCCATCTACGCCTTTCACGATACGCACCTGCCATGCGAGAAATACACTAACTCCACGGAATTTGCTGAGACTGGTAAGCTGTCGATACATAGTAACATAGACGGATAATCAATAAATCTGGCGGATAGATCGGAAAGTGATTTTGGTTAATCCTTTGTTACAATGTTACTTACATATCGTATTACCTGCTTTGTTAAAGATAGTTACTCCTTCCCAGGTGGTATTTGGAGTATAGTTCTGCGAGTATGTTACAATCCACTGAACTTCGAATAGCCATATCCACCACATATAACGATAAGCCTACAGTCATCGTAATAGTTAATGGCTCAGAGCCTGCTGGAAGTATAGATAAGCAGAGAAGTCGCGTTTCGGCATATTAATATGTGCATATGTAGTGGCTTAGTCTGACCATCGTTACACGTGTTCAATTTAGCACTAAAACGTCACTATTATTGACAATACACTCAATTGCAAAGAACAGAACACGCTTGCGCTCTTTGTTACCTACATCAATGTCGACTGGTAATTACAAAGTACAGTTCGATACTTCAATTCAAAAATGCACGTTTATTTGTAACTAGTAATGCTAGAGACATGCTTCACAGACTAACGCTAATTGGGTATATTTTTTGTAGAGGCTTGTTCGTAAAATATTTCTAAAGACGAGATGTTTAAGTATGCGGTTGACTTGTAAGTGGGATACATGTATATAATACCAAAGTATGTGTTATATGTCTGAGAAGAACACATAATTATTCTTGGCCTCGGATATAATATTGCAATACGTAATATTTCACCCAGAGCAACAAGTTTGTATGATAAAAGATACTTGTGCTAAATAAAATTCAGTTAATACAGTAATAACGTCAACTTCTACTCAACGTTGGTATATTATGTGTTACACGGACCACGCTAATTATAAACAAGATGAAGGATAATCTCAACATTTTTTCGTGGTAAAGTCGGTATCAATGCTATCTTGTCAAGGTATCAGTAAATGAACATGTTAATGCGAAGTTTTTGTTGTACCTCAGTTGGGGATCTGTCTCAGTCCAGAACTCAGTTGTCTCGGTTCAGAACTGAGACAAGTCCCAACGGAGGTACATAATTTTTTGGTACACGCATTTAAAAGAGGAGCTGTTTATTGGTAATCTTTATTTGGTGGAGAACGCGATGAAGAAACTCCAATAGTGATGTAAATGAAGCATTAAAAGTTTAGACGTTTCTAATTCAACAAGAGAAAACCAACAGCTGTTTAAAAGCTGTCAATAGTTTGGAGAAATTCATTTGCAAGGAACAGGTAAATTCAATAAAACAAAGCAAGCATAACACAATTCTTAGTTAACAATTAGGTGTCAGACTTTTTATGTAATTTGGCTGGAAATATAATAAAGGGAAGGAAAAATCTGTTTAATAGACGTAATTGTTAAAATGTCTTTCCTATTAAGAAACCTCCATAAATACAACATAGCACTCAGCCCCAAGATGTTGCATTTATGAAGGTGTAATCAGAAGTCTTTTACGAAGTCACTTAAGCATATCCTTCTTATTCTTATTTACCATTGAGATAATCGTTAGAATATTTCTTTCTGTGGGACTTCTACTCACGGTATAGTATATACGTGATCGAATTTTTTACGTAACGTAAACAATTCACACAACTCATTACAATTGTGTGTTTTAAAAAATTGCAGAATATCAACTATAATATCACAGTAAAGTTTAAGGTCGATTGGAAACAATATAAAAAATCCTCTAGATCATAAGTGGGTAAGCGTCCCCGTTCAGGAATATGATTGAAATATCGACATCTGCCCATCCAAGTTGCGTCTATTTTCTTATCCAAGTTGTCGAAATTGTAACCCCAATTGATTCAGGGTCCTTTGGCAAATGAAAAAGAAGATTGAGGGTACTCTCATCAGCTTATCTCCCCTGAAAATTTTGCAGGTAAGTAAGTTAGGTGCTCATAAGCTCTTGCCAAATAAAGTGGAAAGATTTCTTTGTTGTTTGATGCGATTACTGTCAATTACTATTTATGGTACCTCCCCTACAGTGATTGCTAATTTTAGTAACTTCGATTGCCAAATCTGATAGGGGCTGATGGTGAGTTAAGCCGATACTAAGAATACGAAAAATGATGGGATATTTGTTTGCTCCACGCTCCAATGCTTTCGCCATTTCGAAATGTAAATATGCAGTGACATTCACTTTAACGAAGACATCGTTCCACAGTTTTTGCTCCGTTAACCTGAAAGCTTTCGTTATAAAGCGATCTTCGTTAAAGTGAGATTTCGTTAAATTGTATACTACATTACCCGCGCCGTTTGCTTCAAGGTTTGTGATAATTGCACCCATAGTCTGCCCTGACTCCGTTTCGAAGGTTTGGAGCGATTGCAACCTTAGATTCCAACAAGAGCTGGCATATCTTTATCTCTTTTTACGAATTAAAGCTGCTGTTTTGAGGCGATAGGGAGAGCGTGCGTTAGAAAAAGAGTATCAATCAATTCATACAGTATATGGAGTATGGACATGCACGGAAATAAGTTAACTGTTAAACCTTACATACTTTTCCCGCCTTTTTTTCAATACTGTTACCGCAAACTGTATATAATAAATATATATACAGTCAAATCTCCATAAAAGAACACAGTCGGGACAGCCAAGTTATGTTCTATGGAGGTGTTCTCTTATAGAGCTTATTCATTTACTAATAAGTCAGAGTCATCTATGATGAAATGTTCTTTATGAGCGGTTGTTCCTTTGTCGTAAACGTATTTGAACAGCAGAAAGAAGATGAAACCAAGTTCTTAACCTCGGTGATTCAAACTACGTTTAGAAACTTGGAGTTTTATTGCTGATACTTCTCTCACACACTTCATATTTATATGTTTACAACTCTCAATCGCACGATTAATAATTGGATGATATATAAACACTTATTCTATGTTTAAACCACAACGACATCATATACGTGTATAAATCATGCGGTATGATACTTCGTAATCTTGCATATATCAAAATTCAACAATGATATGTTGAATGATAATCGTATGATGTCTACCAAATAAAGATAATAAAAAGACAGGACTATTTAGTCTAATGACTCAACAATTGTTGATCTATTTTTAAATCACACTCCTGGAACAAAACCTGAGGCTTGCTGCATACGTTATTATTTACTATATTTATTTTTTGATTGTAAGTTACCTCCCCTACCATATTTAGTTGTAGGTATTTTGCTAAATTTGGCAATAGATGCAGAATATTTTGCTCGCTTGAGGAATAAAAGGGATTCGTCTCTGAATCCCATATAACTTGGTTTCGGTACCGAACATACTCCAAACAAGACATTCGTCATGTCAAGTTTAAAGAACTCGTTCTTGTCCAAACGGACTCTCAGACCAGTTGAGTTGAGAAGAATGAGGCAATGAAGATTAAGCACGCGACAGATTAATAATAATGATTTGTGACGACTTACGTAAGATGCCATTGAGTATTTGGAAGTCTTGATATCGCGCGACTAGAAAAATATAAAGTGACTGTTCAAATATCCATCGATTAAACACCGACTTGCCTCACCTGTGAATAGTACTATCCAAAAGCATATAAGTTTCAAGCTTATTCGCTTTTGGTGGAAGACTAGATTGATATACAATGGTCCTCTTATTCTTAAATATTCCAAAAAGCTAAAGAGTCATCGATTTAAGAAATAGATCCTTGCAGAGGTCTAAGGTCAATTGTGATTATTGTATCATGTGTTGTAAACCGTGTGTGCGTTAAAAGACGTAATGGAATCGTTCGTTACCGTAAAAGTTGACCAAGTCTATTATCTCGTTTCTTGGCTTTTGTTTGGGTCAAATTAAATACAAACCTATTGGCTTTATACTTTATTGAAGCTTGTTGATATCGACAAGAATTAATCAAACAGTATTTTAATCATGTGACTACAGACGTCTCATGGACCGTAAGTATAGGTAGAACTATAAATTCTTCCACTTGCATCGTCACACTAACAATCCTATTTTTATTAATTTTCTTTTTAATCAGTCGTCCGATCTATTAACTTTCTCTCTCTTTTCGTCTACGCTCAGCCGATCATTGCCCTTGTACCGTTCCGACGAGGGAAACAGTTTGATTGCAAGCGATGCTTGCACCTCCATCATTGATTCGTGTGGCGAACGGAGTCGATTAGGCACATTTGAGCAAAAACGCAGTATGATTGAAGAACGTTAAAGTTATCTGGAGAATTTGAGTATTGGGTCACCAACGCACAAGATTACAGCTGAATTAAATTCCAAGAGCCTGTAGAGTTAGCGTGCTAGAAAAAAAAATCTCGCTCGAAAAGGACTTTGATGCCAGTGTAACACATCATATGGCGACAGGGTTTGTATTGCCACGACCGTAATATGATTTGTGTAATATTTCAGAACACGCGGCAAAAATTTTTTACTGGTTAAAATCCGATAAGTCAAGCGTAAACTGATCTCTGATATCAATATGATATCAACGTAACCTTGTAATATAGCAAGTGCACTAACAGCGTTGTTTTATGGAAACTTGCACAATAATCTAGTACAAAAAGTCGTCGACTAGCACTGAAACATTTTTTCGCGGTATGTTATTACTGACAGTTTGTAGCAAATAATTTTGTGAAGAATTCATTCAATTATCTTCTTCTTTCATCTCACATTAGCGATAAACTTCCAAAACGCATATCACAGACTTTACATTATTCAAAAATCTATCCAACATTAGAATCATTTCTTTACATTTACGCCATTGTGAGGATTAGCGTTAAATGATGACATACGTGGGAGGTTCAAAAAGTTCTTGCTGCATGCCTCTCCGATAACCTATGACAACGTAATACCGACCAAATAAACCCTCAGATTCTGATCTTCAAAACGTACCAAATTTGGTTTGTTTTAAATAGATGACTACTGGCTTGAATTTCACGTGAACCAATACCATATTTGTTGAAATGGCAAGACGCGACAGATGTTTGTAAAATAATGCAAAATTAATGAAATCTTGTAGACATAAAGCACTAACATTACACGCAGTTTGACAGCTGGTTAAAACTTTCAATGATGGTAGAGACTGCTTGGAATATGACCCTTGATCCATAAGGCCTTCAGGCAGTTGTTTACAGTATCACAAAAGAATGTCATAAGTCTTTTGGAAATTATTGCAAAAATGTATAAATGTAGAAGGCGACTAGTTTGAAGGAATAGTTTATTCAGTTTTAAAATTATTATGTAATTTTTCAAAATAAAGCCAGGCGGCAAGAACTTTTTGAACAACCCACGTATATTTCTCCCTGTATTTTCAATGGTGTCGCAAGAGTTTCAAAATAATTGTGCAAACGTGACAGCTGCCGCAGTCGTACAATTTATCAATTAGGATAGTTTTGGCAGTAGTACACGATGATAATAATTATAACAGAAAGAAGTGGCAGTCGAATAGATATATAAGAAATGCAACTTCTGATAGAATTTATCGTGTTCCTTTAATGCGCAATTAATATTCCTTTCTAATAAACGAGTAGTTTTTTATACTCTGAAATACATTATTATGATTTATTTCCTGGTAAATTATTCAATATAGTTTTGAATATCTTTATGGCATGATGATAGTATTCGCTTAAGTGAAAATGCATTTTAGATAGATACAAGTATACCCCAACCCATAGGCTTCCCATCAGCTTCGACATGTGGCTTAAAGCTCGTAATTAACATTTTCATATGACATCTATCCAAACAAATTAAATCTGATTGCTGTCTACTTTAAATATGTCCGCCTCTTATTTTGACTGCTGACGGTGTTTTATTAATATTAGTAACATAAACAGGGAGAAAAGGCTGTTGTTATTATGCAATCGGCAATGGAGGTATCATCATTGCCATCTTCATCTACATCATCATCACTATTATTATCTATCTTAATCTGTTCTGCTACTCCCTCAACACACCTCTTAAGTTGAAGTGCATTCTCAAAAGATTCTACTTCTTCTCGTTCAGCAACTTTTAATGGGATGTTCAATTCAAGTATATTATAAGCTTTGTAGAATGCATCATTAAAAGTGTCAATTACTGAAACCTTTATCTGCTCATTAATGCCCAAGAGCTAATACTAAGCCGCTTGCTTACGGGATTATCAATGGCATCCTTGCCAAAACGGAGCCAATCGTCAAAATGCTTTGGCCTTTTTGCATCTAGGCGTGAGAACTCTCTGAACACCAGTTCCACACACGAACATACCTGTAGGAGGGCTATTCCCAAAATTGTGGAACCCAGCTGTGATTTCCAATGTTGGGATATATTAAAGTCCTTAAGGAGATTCTTTTATCATCTCCATCTTGAAGATCGCTCCTGTACTAATAAGCCGAAAACCCGTGTAACGCACACACACACATATATTTGGCTTAGTGCGAAGTTTGATAAATCCGAAAATGCAAGCGAATAAATTCCCCGCTTATCGAGTTTGCCTTGTACTTGCATCTCCCATTATTTCGTTGAACGGAACCAGTCTTCAAATGAGTACAAATTTCAAGTTTGTTTAAACGGCAGGCAACATAATTTAAATTCTTTTGTCATATTCTCTCCCCTGATGATCCGATCCAATGGTTGTACATAGATTTGCATATCGGTTCACAGATGCAATTTGGCAAAACACATCTTTTTTGACCTCTAGAAAACGATGGTGCTCCCGTATCCGATATATTTATAAAAAGTCTGTATATTGAAACATATGTCAAAGTAATCAGTACTACAATACAACTTTAAGAAAGCATTACTGGGCAACGGTCACGTCTTACAATCTTGAAACAGAAGCCCAATGACCAAAGAGCAAGCCAGTAATATTAATCCCGCTTGTAGATATAAAATTGGTGGACACCAAAAAAATATTAAAAGACAAAAGTTGGCACACCATTTAAAAACCCATCGTCTTTATGTAATATCAATATGACAATCAAGAAATGATACAATACTCAAAGAGCATGGAGGTGGTATCGCGTGTCAGCAATTGCCTCAAAGTCGTTCTATTCGAACTGTTTCGCATATAGACTTGCAAGATAAATGACATGGAACACAACTGTATATAATTTACGCTATTTTGCATAAGGGCCGCCAAACCAAATTTAGCAAGACAATTAATATAGAGTTGAATTCTATGTATTTGCTATTACTACCTTTCTTGTGCCTCTTGGTCCCGTTGAATGTCAAGGCAATCAGATTTTGATGTGCTGTTTTTAGATAATATTTAAATAACTACGACTAGCTTAGGCTTGGTGGTCTAGTGGTATGATTCGTTGTTAGGGTCAACGAGGTCCCGGGTTCAATTCCCGGCCAAGCCCACTTTTTTCCGAATCGGGTCTGTCAGGTAGTCCGGATTTATTTTTTTAAATTCGGAATACCCATACAAAAGCAAGATGTTCTTTTTAATCAATTCGCTCACTCACGCCACTTGTAACGAATAGTATGTAATGAGTATTTCACTCTTAAATAGACCCGAGCATCATTCAGACAACAATATCTTTGCTTACGCAACAATGAAGATATACTTTAATTAGTACGATGAAATCACGCGCGCGCAAGTCCACTGGAAAATTAAATTCAATAATTCGCTATAATTATAATTATTTTCAAACTGTGCAAATATAACTCGTTACCACTTTTGTTCTGTCATATTATTTATAAAAAAAAATATGCATTCCTAGCACGGATATCACAAGATTTGTATCACTTGGAAGTTTAAAAAAAAAAAAATAGCTAACCGAGTTGGTACACCTCTTATTTGTTGTATTAATGAAAAGGAAATATTACATTGTGTTTGTAATTAAACATTTTAATAACAGTTAAATAATCATATTTACGTGATATCTATTACAGATAGGATTACCTCTCCGAATAGATAAAAAATAGGGAGGTTCGCCTGCTGCCTCTAGAAAGAAAAAAAGTAAACCTAATAAATTTCGAACGGGAGGGGGGGTATTCCTATCGCGTGCTAGATACTTGCTAGCATATCGATAGTATTTTGATGAATCCAATTTTACAACTTTCAAAGTAATGCGCCCGCCAAGAAAGTGATTTCGCATCAATGTATCACGATGCCATTGACATCGAAAGCTGTTTTCATAGCAACAGATTACATAATACAATACATAATATACATACTTGGCAATAAAAAAAAAATGCCAAGGGCTGTTGCTACTTTCACTTCTCAGATACCTGCGTAACTTTATACAAGCCGAGCGGAACGTCATCATCCTCATCATCAGAAGTCTTTACTGTAGATCCCTGACCATTCACCAAACCAACTTGTGGGTGTCCTCCCGGATGCGGCGATGGCGCTCGCTTCTTTGGTGGAGCAAGTCCATTAAGTGAAGACCCGTGCCCGTTCGTAGCTGCATTCAGGCCATTTTGATCCGTGTATCCATCATCAGCGAGATATTCACCATCTGTCCCGTCCGACATATAGTCATCAGCATAGTGGTGATATCCGTAAGATTCCAATTCCACGTCGCTATTTGTAGAACAGTCTGATTCTGAATCACTGTCACTAAACGAATATGGCGACGTACTCTGTGCAGGAGACGCCGGCGGAGTCAAATATTGCTGAGCAATCTGTACTTGTTGGACGTCATACTGAGGAGCCTTGTATGCGACCTCGGTACCAGAATTGCGCTTGCGTCCTTTACCCGCTCCCTTTTTCTTTCCTTTTTTTCTTTTCCTACCACCATTCGATTTCCCAACTTTACTCTTCACCTTCATCGCTTCCTTCCGTGCTTTAGGATTGCCTTCGCCACCATATTCAGTCTGCTGTTTATTGATAAGCGAAAGATACCAAAACATCATGTTCGATATCAGTACTTGTTCCTGCAATGGACGGCGAGGGTTGGCAAGCTTTATGTGAGACAAGCGATAAATAGCACGTTCTACATGCAGAGGGAAGCGACAATAGTTGGAATATTTCGTCTTTTTGGGGGTTGTCGGAGATGGCAATTCTGTGGGAGGTGACGCTATTAAAGTGTTGTTTTCTTCGGAAGATGTTTTAGATTTATTCTGCAATGACCATGAGAATAGTGCGAACAGTGTGGATATTGTGGAAGGTTTTGACTTTTCTTTTACCACAATTTCTCCGCTTGTACTCTCCGGTGGTTTATCAACAATATTTTCCTTATCTGCTTTTACATCCTTTTCTGCGGTCACGTCTTTATCTGCTTTCAACTCTTTATCAGGTTTCGACTCTTTATCAGATTTAGACTCTTTATCAGATTTAGACGTACTCTTTGAAAACGGATACCACTTCTTTGCGACGTTTGCTGATGATGTTGTTGGCGCGCCAGTTTTATTTGACTGTGATTTTACTTCTTCGGGTGATGATTCTTGGACGGTTTCTAGCTTTTCAGCCAATTTTGATGTATCTTGTGGTAGCGAACTGCTTCTTTTGGGTCTATTCTCAGTTTTGACTACAGGGTCAGCCGGTGTGATTATAATTGGTACTGGATTGTCTGTTAAAGTGATGCGAACAACCCCAGTGTCGGCTGCGGCAGCACCTTCTGTAGCAGCATCTGCTAAAGCCGTGTCATCTGATGTGACTATAATAGTTGGTGATGTACCCGTGATGTTCGATTCGTTATCCGGAGTGGCTTGAGTAGATTTTGTTCTTCGATGGGGAGGAGCATGACGGCATGGTTGTTCTCCCGCTATCGAGTTACGACGAAGTTTGGTGCGAGCCGTTCGTTTGAGTGCCGGAGCTACTCTGGGCACGAGAACGGGTGAATCGTCCTCTGGTGATGAGTGCCGATCGAATTGACTGTTATTTATCGTCGAAGCTAGAGTGTGAATTTAGAGTAAGTAATACAATTGTCATAGATACAAGTCAAAGGCTTTTCAATCATCTTTACCCATGAACGGCGGCAAATCCAAGCTCAGACTTCTTCGAAGAATAGTGAGTTTTGTTGATTCCACGTTAGGACTAAGTGTATCCTCTGATGCTCCAAAAGCTTCCCAATCGAATGCGGGTGTCTTTTTCTCGGGCAGTTTCTCTTCCGGTTCGTCATCATCACCATCATCATCACCATCATCATTACCACCACCTCCTTCTGTCTCTGATGGTATGTATTGTTTAGATAGTTTTGTTTTACGGCGTTTTATAGTGCCAACTCCACTTTCAGCTGCATTTGCGTGAGTTTGTAACCATTTTCTGAATTCATTGGGAGCTATTTCCGGATGTAAATGAGCAGGCACCCAGAATAAATGAGATGAATTGTTTGGCTCAACGTACAACTCGTCTGTGACATCTGCTACGTCTTCCGGGTTACATTCCTCGTCGTTGTCAGTCCCTATCATAGATTTTTGTTTTAATGTGGTCTCAAGCACACCCATTATCTCTGTTCGCGTCGGCGCGTTTACCTGTAGAGTATCATCAGTAACGTCGATATCGTTGCTGTCAGTTGAAGAGTCGGCAGTTTCATTAGTTTGTATTGATAATGCTGAATCAGTAGATGTTCTCTTTGTATCATCAGTTGGTACAGTTGAATCTGTTTCTGAATTTTTAGTAGAGGCTTTTGGAGAGGTATTGGAAGTGATAAACTCACGATCTGCAGCGTCGATGCTTGTTAAGAGGGAAGAGGCGGCGGGGAGTAAGCTAGAGTCAGATCCGAATACTGCGTCCAGATATCTCTTTGTAGATTCTACCAAGTCATCCGAGGTGTCCGTCACCATTCTGCAGTAATAATGGCAACCGGCTTGTTCAAATTGAGCATATAATTATGAGAGAGTGAGGAAAAGCGCTCGACGTAGTGACTGCGATATTGACAACTGTGCACGACTGTGCAGCAGACAAGTTTAATGGCAAGTGTAACAGATGTAAAGAAGAGTGATGAGTTGCAGGCTATTTTTAAAGAGTGACAGACTCGCTGCCCCTTGAACAATGAAAGGGATGCGAATTATTAGTCACGAGGGCGGTAATACGGAATGAGAATGGTGTGCAACGTAATTCTCTTTTATCTTCGGAATGCGGAGTCAGGTCCAGGACTTTAGCGTCAGAGTGCATTTAGCATTTAGATGGATGTCGATATTAAATAATAACGAGTTAAACATATTGGATTTGTGGTCATCATTATCAAACATGTCACACCTGTGGATTTCCATATGGTGATGTCAATGCCCCCCAATTTCAAGATAAGAGAGGTCACACTTTCTCTCTTTTATTCCCAATTACAGTCATACTTTACCCAGCAAAAAAACTGGTTCGGTGGTGGAACAGATACAGTCGCTATCAATGACAGTGATTGGGGAAACATGCTTTTTGTTCAGTGTATCGTATAGTATGCCGTCAACATTCTTTGTAAGGGAAAAAAGCCTTGTCCTGAGATTACATGTTTCAAATTGAATTAATTCGCTGTTAGTCATTAATGGTAATTTATAGTGCTGTTAATACGTTGCGAGCGAATTTTCTGGATGGCAACACGAATTCGTATAATACTTTAATAGTGACATTGTTATGTTACTCTTGCTTTGTAATGTTCAGCCATACTATGGGAATTCCTTTTACGATATAGATAAAAATAAGATGATAATGTAATAATGGAATGTTGGTTTATTATTATGAGAAAACGGGTTGACCCTCCATGGGAACTGGTTTTTTATTACTATGCACCCTCTTTTCCGCAATTTTATCGGACCGCTCACACGGGAATATTAGTGACCGTGCCCTTTGATCGCCCAATGATAATGCGATTCGACAACTTTTTAAACTCTTAAAGTATCCGATTATAATCCGTCATCACCAGTTTATTAAGGCTAGCGCGATTAACAATGCCGTCTCCTAATATGTCTACCGTTAACGGCATGCATATGCTTTTCAATACCAGAGTTTAAAAGACAAAGCACTTGTATACCTCTATAGGGAAAAATATGAATGAAAGAAGAGCGATATTGATGGACTTTGCATATTGATTTTGCATTTTTTTCATGTTTGCGATCTTGTACACACATGTGGAAGGAATGGTATTGCACGCTTTTGCCTCGTTTTTTCAATCGCTTTCCAAAGATACAAGCTGAACTTGGCCGAAAATAAGAACCGAGTCGGAAGTTTTCTGGTCGATCATCTCATCAGGTCATATCCCCATATTCCAAATCTAGCAGTTTTCTAGTGAGGAGAGTTAACTTTTGGTTAGCGGCGAATAAAAGAAGGTTTTACATACTCGGGTGATTGTTTGGCAAATGTCTTGGTGCGTATGACTGATTGAGAGCGCTGACATGTAAGCCTTTTTTGCAGTTCCTGACAAGGAGTCAAACAGATAGGGGAAAAGAACCAATCCTGCACATGAAAAGAACAAGCGTAAACTAAATACAATGTCTCGATGTATTTATTGGTCAATCCCTATTGATGATAACAATAATGGTGACATGACAGCGATTATTTAAACTAAAAGTTTGTTAACGTTAACGTTAACGTTAATATTAATATTATTAATATTAAGGGAAAGTTTTTTAACTGTTTCGAAATCATGTGATACTGAATAATTAGGCAATAATCTTCTTTGCCCGAACTTTCGCAACAATTTCCCAATTCAGCGTTATTGAAGCGTTTGCTACTTAATAAAGTGCCTATTACACGCCATACTGATAAAGCATGTCACTGTCGCATAAACTTATAACGGTTTACTTTATTGTTTGATTCAATGCTGTGCGATACATAAATTGACCGCGCGTTTAATTTGTTTGATAGTCAAATAGCATCAATTTGGTATTGAATAAAGACAACAGCAAGCAAGTAATGTACTAATTGGTCTATGGTTACATCAGACTACTTTATTGCTAGATTCTAAGACATTTATCTAACTTACGCTGGAGCTTTGAATGTCTAAAAAAGTACTGCGAGTCAAATCAAGTTTGACTGTCATAAGTAATAAAATAATTTAAAGCGTTTGATATTTTTGAGACTTTTAGTTGTCTCGAAGATCATACAAGTGATTATCAGAGATGTTCAATCTTTGAATGACGATGATTTCAATAATTTTCAAACTCACCTTTCATGAAAGTCCGGTTACAAAATGCAAATTATATCATCACTAGTGCTTAATAAACTAAATTTGAAAATAGACTAGTCGAGCATGATTTAACACAATATAGACAATACAAATACACATGTTTTGCTTTGAGCATTATATAGTTTACTAGGGTGCGTAAGCCCAAGTTTTTATTAGCTTTAACCATATATCAGCAGTCATTGCGTATGGTTTCTAAAATAACTGTCAAAGACTCTTCATAGTGAAAATTCTCAAGAACTTAAATAATAATTACCATGTATCTACAATTTATAATAATAATAAACTTTTTACAATTAACATTATCAGTTGTCTTTATTAACATTATATTATTATATAATCCATTATGTTCAACTAATCAACGGGCTCCGGCATTTCAATTTTGACCAAACCTTTTAATGGAATTCGAGTTAAACTTGACAGATAACAAATTTTGACCCGATTTATTTGTAAGGACTGTGTGACCAAGTGCATTGTCTTTGTTGGACCGAATAACATTTCGTAATAAGTAAACGTCATATTTTCTTTCAGCATTTGTAGTTTAAGTCAGTGCGTAGACCAGCTGAAAGACAAGGCGATCCTAGCCGGGCCTTATATTCTATTAATTCAATTTCTTAATAAAATGCACTCTAATTATTGCTTTGTTTATAGCTGTGCGTTTGTGGTCTAATTAAAACAACATTTGGCAAGCTTTTTTTAAGCTTTATTTAATACACTCGATGGACAAAAGTTTAAATCCAAAACTTTTATGACGTTTATTTCAGAATTTCATAAACAAAATTTAATAAAATTTATATCGTTAAAGCTCTACTTTTCTCCTGTATTTTTATTATATTTGTGTTCCGTTAAAATTTAAAACTAAAATTGCATAGCACCAACAATTTATTTAGTAATGTTTGATGTTTTCACATGTAGTTGCTTAGCACATTCCCGTATATTAATTCAATACGAAATGTCTGTCCAACAAACAAAGCGCCTTTCTCAAAATCAGTCGAATTGGCCTCCAACCTTAAATGCAGCTCGATTTTTGACTTATTTAATTCGGAATCTGAAACCTCATTCGAAAACTTTTCATAAATTAATACCTGGTTGATCAACCATTATTAGCAATACATTCTTCGAGGCATACTGTCGATCAAATTCAAACACGTTTTAAGTGGAATTTGTTGTCGTTTTTGCTTTAAAAAGTCTCCAATTCTCGTAGACTTTTCGGTCGCTGAGGGCGATTTCTGAATTTCCACAAGATTTAACAGTTTCAATGGGAAGATTGAGCAGTTTGTTAAATTATGATCACCCATTAGAAGTCTAATAATTCGTGAGTGCTTTGCCCCCGTTAGTTCACAATTTAAAAAAGAAAACACAAATCGACATTGTTTTGATTCTCCAATATGCATCACAGCAACAACCCAAAAAGGAAAGTATTATTTTATTAAGAACCAGAGCTTTTAAATGATAGTAAAATTTTGAGAAAATTTTTGGATTCAAGCGAGCATAAGTTTCAGCTCACTAAATAAATGGTTAATGTTGCGCAATTTTTAGTCTTTTGTCCATTTTAATTTTAACGGAGTGCAATTATATAGTCAACCTCGTTAATCCGAATTCTCGTTAATCCGAAGAAATATTCTGGTCCCGATTTATTAATAAGAAATTTACCCCGTTTATCCGAATTTTTATAATAAATCTCTGTAATCCGCAATCCGAAGGCAGTTGTGAAAAACTTGTCATATAAAAA